>QEPC01014177.1:3140939-3155874 GCA_003113815.1 Sphenodon punctatus
TATATATATGTATGTGTATATATATGTATGTGTATATATATGTATGTGTATATATATGTATGTGTATATATATGTATATATATGTATGTGTATATATATGTATGTGTATGTATGTGTATATATATGTGTGTATATATATGTATATATGTGTGTGTATATATATGTATATATGTATGTGTATATATATATAAAATATGATATTTAGATACTAGGCTGTTCTATACTAGGATTATAGAATACAATATTTTGTATTATACATTTACATTATTATACATGTATTATACATTATACATTTTGTATTATACATTTGTATTATAAGTTTAGCTATGATTCTGTATATATTATATAAATAAAACTAGATATTGTGTGCATACCAATAACGATATGAAAAACAAGATCTTTGGTTGAAATCTGTACCGATACTGATAATGACATCGATAATGAAAAATGACATTTTGTTATTAACAAAAATGAAAATTATATATTTTAATAACACAAATGATAATGAAAAACCATAAACAATATGAGGCCCTGGTGCACACCCTAAAGGGGAAGCCATCTGAAGCTGAATCTTGACAAGACGGAGGTGATGTTGATGGGAAGGGGTGAGGGAGTGGAGGTTCCTGTCATTGATGCAGTACGGTCCCTCCTTGGTCCCTCATGTTTGGAGCCTGGGAGTACTCCTTGATTCACAGCTCCACCTGGCTACCCAGGTCGCAGCTGTAGCGAGGAATGCTTTTTGTAAGTTTCACCTGGTTTATGCAGTGGCTGCCCCTCCCCCAGGGTGTTGGGACAGATGCCCCCCAAGCCCCTCAGGCGTCCCACCCCCCATGCTTGCTGGGGAGCCAGGAGCTGCTCCTCAGCTGATCTAGTGGCAGTGCTGTCAGTTTCCCCGTTTGTCTGAAGGCTTTGTTTACATTTTAACCATACTCCTGGAGAGCTGATGAGTCATAAGTAAACAAAGCCTGCAGGGAAAGAGTTCTGCAAGGGGAGGAGGGGGAGGGGACAAACTTTCTCCTCCTCCTGCTGCTCCCCCCTCCCTCTAGCTTTCCACTCACTGGCCAGCGAGCTAAAGGGAGGCGGGGACTTAGAGGCTCTCCCCCAAGCCCTCTGGGAGAATGCGCTGGGCATCAGCCCAGAAAAGCACTGCTTTCTGGGGGATTGGGGTAGGTGCCATGTGTTCCTTGACTGGGTTTCTATGGAGAAACTCAGCCAATCAGCAAGGCCTAGGGGGCATGTCAGGGTGCCTTTTCTAAATGCTCTGGCCACCTCATAGCTCCTCTTTCTCCCCCTGGCCCATTCTCTACCAGAGTGGGAGGAGGGAGGGAAAGAGTTCACTCTTACTTGCACCTTCCTCCTTAGGTTCACTGGAGGGGAGGTGGGGGGAGAGAGAGAGGCTCCCCCCCCTCTTTTTTTCCAAGAGGGGAGATGCCAGGGACTTGTTTGGAGTCCCTGGCCTCCTTGTTTGGAGGGAAGAAAAACAGAAGGTGGATATAATCCTGTGATAATCACCTTGTCACACTAAAAATTGCTTACATCAAACCAGTGCTTTCACCAGTGGACAAGTGGACCAGTGGACAAGAACACTCCATCAGAGAAGTGGATTGTAGAATAGAACTGACTACCCAACTACCATGAGAAAATCTGCTACAATACAAACAGAAGGAACTCTCCAACTGCACATCTTTAATTGTTACCTACCACTCCAAACTGAAACCCACATGAAGCACTCCAGTCTATATTGGATAGGAGTGAGGACCAAACCCTGAAACAAGATCATCCCTGACCCCCTCTTCTGACTTTCACACAACCTTCTCATCTCTTGCAGCTAATTATCCAGAACAAACTCCCCGCCGCCCAGGACACTAACACCCCTACAGGAAAAATTCCTTGCTGGAACAGGAAGTGTAAAATGCGTCTTCACATCTCTACTGCAAACAGCATCCAGACATCCCATGGAAATCTATTCAGAATACAAGGGACCTACAACTTCAAATCTATACATCTGGTATACCTCATTCAGTGGACTAAATGCCCCCATGGGAACTATGTAGGTGTAATCCATGCACAATTGCATAAACTTGCACAGAAAAGAAATCATGGACAAGAGCACAGATTCTACTGTCGGCATTCACGTCTCACAAAGTGGCCATGCCACTTCTGACCTCTCTGTCCTAGTCTTAAAAGGAAAACTGCAGCAACACCTTTAAATGGTGGGGAGCCTGGGGGAAAAAAATCCATACCTCTACTAGATACAAAGAACAATGGACCAAAATTTCACATGCATTTCACATGCCATTACAAAAATGTACAAGTCTAATGTCTGTCTGCAGCTAAGGGAATTTTAAGATTTCTTACTATCAGCACAGGAGCTCTTAATATATTCTTTTGAATTGCCGACCTCCTACCTGGCGCTTATTGGCCCTTTTTACACGGGGGACACACAGACACACACAGGGTGTTCATGCATTGGTGAGTCTCATGTAAAATACACAGCAGTTGGGTGGGGGTGTGCATGCGTGCATGTGCGCACCTACGAATATGGATACACACCCACCTCCACCCACCGTGCACACATGGGACAACCGGTGAAAACGGCAAGTACTCCATGTGTGGGGGATGGGTGGAGATTGGTGTGCACTGCTCTACACCCTCCACCCACCTACCACACACGGACCGGAACGAACACCAACCCCCCTGTACGGTGGACCGTGTAAAAAGGTCTGTCTCACCTTCTCCTCCCTTCCCCCTCCCTTCCTTTCCCATTGTTTCCGGTCCCCGTATAGGCCGCCCTACTTTGCTCAGTCTCCAGTTCTCATTCCTGACTTGCCTGACGAGGACCTTGTGAGGCGCAAAATGTGCATCCCTCCACCAACTGGTGTTGGTCGATTTAAAAGAGGTCACTGTGCTTTGTCTCTATTGCCTATATTTGAGACCAACATGGCAACCTTTCTTTCTCTACAGTACTACTTAAAACAAGTTGCTGTGGCAGGAGGGGGGTGTCCGAGAAATCGAAATAAATAAATATCAGAAGCGTGTCAAAGCACTAGACATTTCTATCAGAGTATTTGGAGGCCGAGTGGGAATGAGTAATATCTAATTTAGGAGGTTTTCTATAAAGAACCAAAATACTGTCCATATTTCGATTCCACCTCCCAACCCATTCGTAATAACGAGAAGAAAGTTGCCACCAAAATGAGCATTTAAAGTTTTTCAGTGAAATGAGGCCAAGTCTCATAACTTTGGGGTGTGTATGTGTGTGTCTGATGAAATGCCTGGAGCCGCGCAGCCTGTCATCACATGATCCATCAGTCTGTTAGCGGAAATTTCCCAAGCATTGTGTCAGTGAAGAGTTATCATTTCACGTCCGCTAGGAGCTGCATTCTTTTCGCACCGGTAAATATCCCCATGGTGATGTGCAACGTGCCTCAGGCTGCATAAGGTTATTTATAATATAAAAACTAAGCAGCTAGGGGGTCCCTAAATGTGGGCATATTTTCCTGTTTATTGCCAACTCCACACATTTGTCTCTGTGCTTTGGCTGCTTCAGCGAGATCTTTTAAATGTAAATTATTTTCCACCATAAAACAGCTGATCGTAGGATTTTCAGTATTTCAAAGATGGCAATTTATGTGACTGGAACAAAATAAAACATTCAACAGAAACAATTTCACTTGATCAAAAATTCTTTAATGTTGCAATGTAGCTTTCCTTTCATGCGATGCTTCCCTTGACACAGGCCTGTGTCTCTCAATTAGCTTGGAACAAAGGAACTGAGCAAAAACCCAGCTGTAGCTCCTTGTAATGGTGCAAAATTCATTTTTGTTTTGTTTAATTACTAAAACAAACAATGATCCGTTCATTATAGTAAATGTAATACAAAAATGACAGGTCAGGGTAACAAATTAACCATAGAAAAACAAAGAAAAGAGTGTCTGTTTATATTACCAAAATAAAAACAATTAAAAATAACCTTGCTCATGTGCAGAATGCTGGTTGAGGCCATTCTATGCATCCGCAACCTTTCCCAAAATGGTGCCATCAGCCTCAGAACCTTTTTGGAAATAATAAGTATTTTGGAAATACACGTCTGCAACAGCCATTTTGTGCACGTGCAGACCGACAGCTCTTTTTCAAAATGGCACTGATACTGCCGGCCCCATTTAGTGAAAGGGCTGCACGTGCTCAGAATGGTCTAGATGCCATGTTGTGCATTCACAGTCATTTTAATTGATTTTTATTTTTTTTAAAAAATAATGCAAAAACAAATGGGAAAAAAAAAAATGTTTTCCTTTACCAAAATCCTCCCAAATGAAGAGGTTTTTGTAAAAAAAACCTAGCTCCTTGCATGAATGGTGTTTGCTAGCTGTTCTGTGTTGCATTTAATGCTGCACAAAGCCTTGTCCTTAGGAAGATTTACCCCAGGGGAGGCAAAGACAGTATCAACCTTGTCTTGGCGTTTTCACACAAACGTTTTGCCTTTTGTGGCATGCAAATTGCTTTTATCTCTGGCTGTAAACCAGCTGCCTTGAGCAATGGGAGTTGAGCTGAAACAGGTTTTCGTACCCGTAGGTAATACGTGCTGTTACGGGGTAGAGGGGGGCCTGGGTAAGTACTGGTCAGATGCCGCTCAAGGAGTCACACCACTTTGATTGTCACCCAGTTGATCATGTCTTTATTAGTATACAACATCCCAGTCCTTATCATGTGTAGTAGCTAGGCACCAACCCTCGGGCTATCTATGCTCACAGTCCACAGTAGGGCTGATGCGGCAGCAGCTGTTACCGCGCCGCGATTCCATTCCGCCATTTCAGAATTGCCCGTGCCACACCGCGGCTTTACTGCGGACATTCTGCTAATTCTTCCGGCATTCCTCAAATTGCGGAATTGCAAAAAAAATTGCGGAAACTGTCGGAAAACCACTGTTGCGCTATTTTGTGGCACCGGCAGAATGGCGGAAGTAGAGAAAATGTGACATTGCCGCTATTTTGTGAAGCCTGTGGAAGTAGCGGAATGAAACTAGTGGAATGAAAGCCTCTTCCATGCCATACCACTAATTGCGGAAACGCTGTTTCCGGCGGAAATAGCTACCGCTGCGATATTCCACTACAGCCCTAGTCCACAGAGACCCCTTGGTTAGACACCAACCCTCTGACCCAGATCTAATATAGTAAGCAGCTCTCCTGGCTGGTGGGCTCTGTTATCTCCTTTTTATACGCCATTAGCCAGGCACAGCCCTCTGGCACAGGTGCTGTTCTACCAGGGATAACGTTCTGGCAAGGGGCTGTCTCAGCCCATCGTAGGTAGAACTTTACCCTCTTTGCCTCGTACCCTGGCAGGTTGCCTTAGTCAGAGCTATCCCTTGCTCTTCCTCTTCTCTGTCTCTCACAGTCTCTTTCTCTCCTGACTGAGCTTATCTCAGGCTCTTTGGGCTGGCCCAGCCATGTCTGAGGCATCTTTCACTCACTCAGCAATACCCGGAGCCCAGCTAGAACCTTCAGCCTCTATGCTGGTGTTAGCTCCCTTATAGGGACAGTAGCCCAAAGACACTACTCGCCCAAGGGGCTGTAAAGATGAAAACTTGCTGAAAGCACCAGGGTAGTTCTGGAAATTGACATAAAAGTGCTGTAAACTGCCCTAAAATTCCCAGAAAGTGACAAAAAAAGTCTCAGAAAGTGATGAAAAAGTTATAGAAAGTGATGGGAAAGTCCCCCAAAGTGAAGGGGGGTGGCAAGAATGGTGTAAGCACAGGATCACTGGAAACTCACTAAGTACCAACAATAGAGACAATGTAGTACAGTGATAACTTTTATTAGACCAACTGTAGTTGGTGGAGGTATGCAAGCTTTTGGACCTCACACGACCTCAAGAATTGAGAAATTGTATCTTTATTGGTAAGTGGCCAGGAAATCAATCCCATTTCCTGAAATGGAAAAATTACTCGTGAGTAGGGATTTAGCTGCTCACTTCAACCTTAGTATTGATTCATCAAAACACCAGATGATTGATTTCTCCTTACCAATATAGTGCTTTATATTTTGACCTGTGTACTGACTCCTTTTTTCATGTGTTTTCTTTACAGGCAAATGTTACACTTAGCAGCACATTTCTTGAGCCACATGTATCTACCTTATTTACTTGGGAATGGAGTTATTTCAACCTCTGAGTTTGAGAAGCCCTTTCATAAGTTTCCCATATATGCTACTGTTGGCCAAGACTCCATCTCTGACTACAGGATTTGCTGTTCTCCTGGAGACCTTTCAGCAGACATTTGCTCCAAATATCCTTTGATTACTGTGATCGAGGCCATCTGGGTAGGAGGTAGGTAAAGGTGAGTGGTTTACAATAATTTCCCAAAGCAATTTAACCTTCAGAATTAACATTCTCTCTAGCATGCCACCCAACAGGAGGCTGTGCAAACAGGTGAAAAGATGGATGCCTATTCTTAATGACTGTTTAGAAGACTGCTGAGCTTTGGTCTGTGCCTATGTTGGTCGAGTTCATTAATGTAATTAACCAACAATCAATCTTTTTAAATTAGTTACACAAAAACAGCGACTGCCAGATCCACTGACATGAAAGTTAGGTCACGCTCCGTTTCTGCACGATTTAACATTCGCACTGGAACAGAACACAGGGCACAGAAGCACTGGGGAGTGCAGCCAAATTCATTTGAAGCCCTACAACTTAATTAATGTCTACAAAATATGTGCAGCTGGCTTGGCTTGGTGAGGTAAGCTTACATGGCCTTCCCGTGTTTACAGCCAAACACCAAGGACATAGACTGATAACACATGATGACTAGGCTTTATATTAGAGAATCCCCAAATCTAGGTCACAGTCCCCAACTGTGAACATGCCATCTGCAGATGGGGTCATAGTCTTAAATGATATTTCCTATCCTCTGTGTGTTTTTGTGGCTTTCGGGAATCACAGAATTAGACTGGAGGTGGAGGTGATTTTTTTCCCTTCCTTCTGTCTGGAGATGGAATAGGTAACACATTTGAAACCCATGGTCAATGCCCATAGTTTTGAGTAGCCTATGGGGTGCCTGATCAGTACCTGAGTACCAAGTCAAGCACTCAATTACCCCAAAATACGAGGTAGTACCATTACCGATTTACCATTTTACTAGTCAGTAGCTGAAAACGGGGAATTGGTACTGGAACTTGGAAAATTAGGATGGAAATCAGCGAATCAGGTAGCTCACTGGGTACTAATCAGGTACTAATTTTGCTCAACTTGGGCAGTGCTTCTTTCAATGCAGAGTCAGAATTTGTGGGTTGGGGAGGCCTGCTCTTGTCCAATTTGCTTGATTCAGCTTCAATTGGTCTCGTTCCCCAATGTGGAGGCTGTGCTTGGAGTGTTGCAAGCAACCAGCTGTGGATTAGATCCATGCATATCCTAGCCAGGGGACATTTCTGGCTGCAGTTGTCAATGCCTCCCTACGAAATGGCAGTGTGCCTGATGGTGTCAAAAGTAGGGTTGTCTGTCCTCTGCTCAAGAAACCATCTCTTGATGTTGACTCCCTGGACAGCTACTGTCCTGTTTCTAACTTTCCCTTCTAAGGGAATGTTACTCAATGGGTGGTTGCCTCAAAGACCCAGGCACATCTGGATGGTATTAGATTCCTGGACCCCTGACACTCAGGTTTTTGTCCTGGGCATGGCACTGAGACTGCACTTGTGGCCTTGGTTGATGATCTCTGCTTGGAAATTGACAGGGAAAATTGTACCCTGTTGATTTTGTTATACTTTTTTTGGGCAGCCTTTGATATACTTGATAATGGGGTTTTGTTGCCACAGCTGTAGGATCTGATGGGGTGAATGAAATTACAGGGCATATTAAAAACAAATCTTAATGGCCTTTGCTGAGGGATACTGGTGAAGGGTGGGTTGGGTTAGTTGTGTTTTTTTTTGTCTGGGTTATTTTAAATGTTTTTATATTTTATTTAATGTCATTTGTTTTTATATTGTTGTTATCTGCCCTGAGATGCTTGGCAGGTGGGGGCAGCATAAAAATCTGACTAAATAAATAAATGGGAAAGAGTCACCATGGATTTAGCAAAGGGAAGTCATGACTCACTAACCTATTGGGATTTTGGAGGGAGTAAATAAGTATATTGATGGGGTGATCTGATTGATATAGTCTATCTGGATTTTCAGAAAGCATTTGATAAGGTCCCTCATGAGAAACTCTTGAAGAAATTCAAAAGTCATGGGATAGGAGGTGGTATCCTATTGTGGATTAATAACTGGGTAAAGTATGGGAAACAAAGAGTGACTAAATGGTCAGTTTTCTGTGTAGGGGTGTGCTTGTCATTTTCATTATTGCAATAACAGAAACATCAATTAAGAATAGCAACAACAATAACAAAAACAACAACCGAGAATACCAAAACGGCAACCGGAATACTGGTAACGGTAACGCTATTGATATTGATAATGAAAATGATACCAAAAAGATACCAAAACAATAACAAAAATGATTTTAAAAAATAACAAAAATTATAACAAGAAACAAAAATGACAACATCGTTATCATTGTCGTTATTATTAGCGCTGTGGCAGTTGGGTTTTGGAGGGAAAATGCGGAGAGGGGAGGAGGCAGCAGACATCTTGGAGTTTTAACAGGGTTGAACTCTTGAACTGTGCCTGTGTTGGGAGGGTCAAGCAGCTCAGCAGTATCTGATGGATGTATCGCTGGCCAATAAGCAGCACAAGCAGGCCCCAGCAGTCTTATGACACTCTGTGATTGCTCAATGCCTGCTGCCTCCCACAACCAATCAGGGGGGCTCTGGGAGAGGGCACTGCAAGCCTCTGGGGGAGGGCCAGGTTTTTTTCTCTCCATTCTGTGAGAGCTCTGCTTTTCAGGCTGCGTTTATAGAACGGTGGTGCTTGCACATAAAAAATCCTCCCTAGTCCTCATTGTATTATTTAATTTATTTATTAGGTATTACCACCAATCCCTTTGCTTCCTCATACCCTACATTTTACTTTCTCTCTTTTCAATGTATTCATTAATGATCTGGAAAAGGGTGTTAAGAGTGAGGTGAACAAATTTGCAGATGACACCAAGTTATTCAGAGTAGTCAGAACACAAGCAGACTGTGAGGAGCTGCAGCAAGATCTTATGACACTGGGTGCCTGGGCATCAAAATGGCAAATGAGATTTAATGTGGACAAATGCAAAGTGATGCACATTGGGAAAAATAATCCAAACTATGTGTACACAATGCTGGGTACTAAGCTAGGAGTTACCACTCAGGAAAAGGATTTGGGAGTGATTGTGGATAATACACTGAAATCCTCAGCCCAGTGTGCCGCAGCAGTCAAAAAAGCAAAGAGAATGTTAGGAATTATTCGCAAGGGAATAGAGACTAAAACTGAGGTTGTCATAATGCCTCTATACAAATCAATGGTGTGACCACACCTTGAATATTGTGTGCAGCTCTGGTCGCCCCATCTCAAAAAAGACATAGCTGAACTACAAAAGGTAGAGAAGGGCAACAAAAATGATCCAGGGTATGGAACAGCACCCATAGGAGAAATGGCTTGATAGGTTGGGGCTCTTCAGCTTGGAAAAGAGACGGCTGAGAGGAGATATGATAGAGGTCTATAAAATCATGAGTGGTGTGGAACTTGTAAACAGGGAATGGTTATTTACCCTCTCAAATAGTACTAAAACTAGGGGATGCTCCATGAAACTCACAGGTGGCAGAATAAAAACAGACAAAAGATAGTATTTTTTCACTCCGCGTACAATTAGGTTGTGGAATTTACTGCCAGGGGAGGTGGTCAAGGCCAGCAGAATAGCTGAGTTTAAAAGAGTAGGGATGTGCGAACACGGTTTGGAAGTTCAGAGTTCGGACTGAACTCGAATAGTTCGATCGACCGAACTGAACTTTTGAACCGAAGTCGAATTCGACCGAACTGTTCAGTCGAATCTGAAACAGTTCGAAAGACCAAAAAACTCGGTTGTGAATGTAAGAACTTGGTTCGGAAGTTTGGAATTCGAGCGAACTCGAATAGTTCAGTCGACCTAACAGAACTTTCAAACTGAACTCATTTTTCGAACTGAACCTAACGGAATTTACAAACTCGGTTCTGTTCGCACATCCCTATAAAAGAGGTTTGGATAAATTTCTGAAAGTTACATTAGTTCCATTAGCAGCTATTAGCCAGAAAGGATTGGGGAACAAAACTCTTTACTGTCGGGAGCCTGGGGATGACCCACAGGGAATGGATAGCATGGTGACCTGTTGGGTGCTTCTCCCAGACCCCCGTAACTCGACGCTGTCGGACAGGATGCTGGGCTCGATGGACCGTTGGTCTGACCCAGTATGGCACTTCTTATGTTCTTATGAAAATGACATTTTTGAATAACGATAATGAAAAAAAAACACAACATGGGGGCCTGGTGCACGCTGCTAAGATATATAGGGTGATTTCAGACGTTATGCGGAACCGATTCACCACCATGGATTCCCAGCGGTGGTGAACCAAACAACCACCCCCCGTAGTTAAGGAAAGTCCTGAACAGACATGATGGGATTGGGACCACGGCAGGGAATCGGACTGCCAGACCATGGACCGGGGCAGCGCAACAGACGTGATGCCGATTCTTGGCTGTGGTCAAAACACTCACAAGGCACCGGGGAGGGGCAGGAGGCAGACATGGTTGACTGAGGGCAAACGAAGCCAGAAGGGACAAAAGGGAACACCCACACAAGGGAAATGGGAAGGGAGGGAGAAGAGCCACCGAGGTACCACACACAACAGGCACAGAGCCAACGAGAGCACAGTGGAATGCACAGCACAAACACACACATGGACGCACACACACGCAGACGGGAAAGGATGGGAAGGGGGCACACAGCAGGACAGACAACACACACTGCACAATGGGCATTTGGGGGGGAAGGGGGCACGGGACAGGAAAGGGGGGGAACGGTCCAGGGGCAGGGCTGGACACAGGCAACAGCAGCTAGAACCCCCACAACAGCACAGTCCGCATGGGCACTCCCACAACAACACAGGCAGTCCCGGAATGGGGCGCCCTGGAAGGTCGGGGCACAGACACTGGGGGAGGTCACACGGAGTGGCCCGTGAACAGTCCAGGAGACACACACGCACCCCAAGCGCAGGTGAGGGTGCCATGGAGGGGAGCTAGGAGAGCTGGGGTCATGCAGCAGGCCCAAAGTCACAACCCCCACCCCCCTGGGAGTAAGGCGGGAGGTGCAGTTTGGGGGCCCCAGAACCCTGAGGTCACACAGGCACCCATGGGGGGTGCAGGGATGCAGGAGGGAGCGCAGGTGGATGAGGATGGTCAGCTGCTCCCAGGGGAGCCGGGGGGCCATGCAGAGAGCTGGACTCGGACACCAAAGAAGGCAGCCACAGAGGGGAACACCCCCATGAGGACCGCCATCCCCATGGGCAAGCGGGTGGCCATCGGGGTCTGGGCCCTCATAACGCCCAACTCCTTCCAGTCCATCTCGCAGCACTTCGGTGTCGGGGTGAGCACTATTGCCTGTATCCTCTGGGATGTCTGTGAGACTGGAGGGTGTGCTTCTGGACCAAGCAATCCAGCTGGTGGACCAGGTGGCCGTGATGGCCGGGTTCGCGGCTGGAGGGTTCCCAAACTGCATGGGCTCTGTGGATGGCACCCACATAGAGATCCTCTGCCCCTCAGATGTCAACAGACCACAGGCCACAGAGTATGTCAACAGGCACAGGTATCGCTCCCTGCAGCTGCAGGCTTTCGTGGACCACCAGAGGCAGTTCATCGGCATCTTCACGTGCAACTCTGGGCACAGTCACGATGCCCGGATCATGACAATCTCCCCCATCTATGCCCGGATGTACCGCGGGGACTTTGCGGACATGGGGATGATCAGGTTTCAAGGGGGTGCTCATGCTCCCCTGTATCCTGGGGACCCAGCCTATCCCCTCACCCGGTGGCTGATGAAGGTGTACCCAGTCACCCAGACCACAGTGGAGGCGCTCTACAATTCCCACCTGTGTGTAAGCTGGACCGTGGCCAAGTGGGCATTTGGGGCCCTCAAGCAGCGCTCGAGGATCCTCGCGGGCCGGCTAGACTACACGGTGGAGACCTCGGCCCTGGTGATAGGTGCCTGCTGTGTGCTGCACAACGTGTGCGAGACTGATGGGGCAGCCCTTGAATACCCCGTCCCATGTCTCCCTCCTGGCCCAGTGCCTCTATACATGAATGTGGACAACCCGAGGGAGTACTGGTACACCAAGCACATCCGTGCAGCCCTAGCCAGGCGTATCAGTTGGGAGGCTGGGACATGAGGGCTCTCAACCCCGAACCCATTACCGTGGGGTGCCTGGAGGCTCCCTGGGCAAGCCCCTCTACAGGCACCTGTCCCCCACCCTACCCCTGGGCCCATGAGCAGACCAAAGGAAGCGCTACTGTTGTCCCTACATTTATTTGTACACCAAATAACAAATGCCCCCAACACCGCAACCACCACCACCACCGCACTCAGACTGCCCTCTCCCTCAGACTGCCCCCCTTCTGTGCCCCCCTCAGACTTCCCTCTCCCTTCCTCCCCTTCCCTCCCATCCCCCACATCTCCAGGTCTGCCCCCTCGGCCACCCTGTGGGCGCCGCAGAGCTCCGGGAGATCCCCTCCCCCCGCACTGTCCATGTCCCCAATGGTGTCCTGGGAGGCCTCGGTGTCCGGAGGAGCAGGCGGAGATGAGAGGGAGGGTGGACCCGGGACCCAAGGGCCCCCCCTGGGTGGCTGTTCCATCCGGAGGCCTACGGGGTATGGGAGGCAAATGTGCAGCCCCTGCTGGCGTGGAAGCAGATGGGGCGGTTGGGGGGGAGGTGAGGGCACTGAGGGACCCAGCATCAGGACCTGGGCAGGCAGGGTGCCCGGTGGGGTGGCTGCCATCCCATAAGCACTCATAGTGCCAGCGTTCAGGAGCAGGGAGGTCCCGATGTCACGGGACCTGTTCATTTTGGCTGAATGCTCCTGCACCATCCCTACGATGTCCTGTTCCAGCTGCCTGAATGCCTATATCTGCCTGCTGTGCTCCCGGCGCTCCCACCTCCGTTCCAGGCG
The DNA here is from genome assembly GCA_003113815.1 of Sphenodon punctatus. NCBI lineage: Eukaryota > Metazoa > Chordata > Lepidosauria > Sphenodontia > Sphenodontidae > Sphenodon > Sphenodon punctatus. Next base: position 3,154,032 of record QEPC01014177.1, read on the forward strand.
CACCTCTGCTTGGAGCCTCTGGTCCTGTGCCTCCGTCCATAGCAGGGAGCACTTTATGGCCGACTCCATGCGGTCCGTGGCCGCTATCATCCGCTTCCCCTGTTCTGTTGTGGTCCGGATGATGTACTCCCCCTGGTCCTCCCTCCAGTGCCATACCCTTGCCCAGTGTTCCCTCATACACTCTTCTGGGGGCACGAGTTTCTGGGGCCACTCTGGCTGCCCTGTAGGGTACACGGAGGTAAGTCATTTACTGCCCTGGCACCCCACTCCCAGCCCTGGGAGAGGCCTGGGGGTCTCTGCCCCCCCTGGTTGGTGCCTGGTAACACCCTGGTCCCCAGAGACCCCACCCCAAGCCCCTGTGTCCTGGGTACTCCTCTCCGAGTCCCACACCCCACCCTCCACCCTGCCAGTGTGCCTCACCTGGGTCCTCTGGTTGTTGCCCAGGCTGCTCTGCACCAGCCTCCTTGCCCACCTGCCTCTGGTGCTGGGGCATTCTGTGCTCTATGAGGGTATGGGGGTGGTTGGTGGAGAGCAGTTGGATTGCCCAGGCCCCCATCCCATCGTGTCTGGGGTTGGTGGGGCCTGCCCCCTGACCAGGGCTCCCCTCAACCCCGGGGATTCCCTCAACCCCCCCTCACCCCTGGCCCACCTGCCCTCCCACCTGCCAGCTTACCCTTGATGTCCATCTCGTATCCCTCCGAGGCCGGCCCCTCCATGTTGCTGTGCTCCCCCTGTGACCACTGGCTTAGGGTGATGAGTCTTCCAGCCTTGGACTCTGCCTGTCTGGCCAGGGGTGGGGGCTCTCCAGGCTGGTGTCCGGGGGGGACTGCTGGTCTCTGAGGTCCCAGGGCATTCCTCCTGGGGCCGGTGCCTTCCTGGGGGGTGGCGAGGGGAGGGGGTACCTCAGCCTGTTCCCTGCCTTGGACCACAGCACTCCCCATGAGGCGTGGGGTGACTATTGAGCCCTTCATATAGAGGATGCGGTCCAGGGCATCATAGAAGGGGGGGTATGGGCTCCGTGTCTGGACCATTGGGTGTTGTCCCTAATGGCATTGTACCCCCTCTTCAGCTCTTTGGCCTTCGAGAGGCACTGTGCCACGGTCCAGTGATGCCCCACCACCTCCTGGAACACGTGCTCATTTCTCTGATTGAGCGTGAGCTCCAGTTGATGCTCCAGGGTCCCCCAGATCCGGATAAAGTCCTGGGTCTCCCGGAGCCCCCATTGCCCCCCTCTGTGGTGGGGCTGTCTCCACCTTCTTTCCTCCGGTTCCTCCTCCTCCGGTTCTTCCTCCTCCGCCTGGGCAGCGCCCTGCTCCTCTGGGGGCTCAGACTCCCGGGCCCGTTTCCATGTCTGTGGGAGTAAGGGGTCGGGGGGGTTGGTTGCTGTTCTGCCTCTGCCCCTGTCACACAGTCCACCCCCTCACTCCCTCCTGCCGGCCGGCCGGGCCCCCGCCCCCCCTTGGTGCCCCTGTGCCACCGGGCCCCCTCCCCTTTGGTCCCCTTACCTGTTTCTGGGGTGCCTCCTCCCCCAGGATGGCAGCAGGCTCTGGGGCGACCTGTCCCAGCTGCTGCTGCTGCTGTCCCCCCACCTCCTCCATGTGCAGCACGACCACCTCCTCCTCCACCTGCACTTCCACTATCTCCTCCTCTTCCTCCTCCCTTGCACTCTCACCCACCACTCTCCTCTCCCTTCCACCTGGCTCCATCCTGCCATGTCCCCCTGCTGCTGTGTGCCCTTTAAATCTCCCTCCACGGCCTGTGTTGGGGCTGGTTGCCTGGCAGCAATGCTGCGTGCTTTGTCCCCGGCTGGGAATCCTTTTGTTTGATTCTGGCTGGTGGTTGC
>QEPC01014177.1:3159809-3205587 GCA_003113815.1 Sphenodon punctatus
CCCCCCCCCTTACCTACAACCCCCACCCTACCACCCTAGCCCTGTACAAACAGAAGCCCACACAACACAACCAATACAATAACCCCCTGGAGCGATTGTGGAGCAATTGTGGATAATACATTGAAATCCTCAGATCAGTGTGCGGCAGCCATAAAAAAACCAAAACAAACAGAATATTAGGAATTATTTGTAAAGGAATAGAGAATAAAACTGAAAATATCATGCTGCCTCTACATTAGGGGAGTGCATAAAGCACTCCTACTGTTTTCATTTTCATTTACAAAAACCCCTTCATTTTGCCGGGTTTTCATAAACGACCCTACCATTTTTGTTTTTTTCCCCCATTTATTTTATTAATTTAAACAAAAATCAAAATCACCTCACATGCACAAATGGCCACCGGACCATTCTATGTACGTGCAGCCGTTTTCCAAAATGGCGTTGACATTGCCGGCGCCATTTTGGGAAAGGGCTGCTCATGCGCACATTTTTTCCTGCCATTTTGCATGGGCACGGTGATTTTTTTTTTAGATGTTTTGAATTTCACTTTTAAAAATAATTTTTTTAAAAATAACTGCAGCTGCACCAATGCAAAATGGCACCAGCAGCATGCGTGCATTGGGGTGTTTATTTTATTTTATTTTTAAATGAAAATGGATGAAAGCAAATCATTTGCTAAGTCATCTGTTTTTGTATTTAAATTACGAAAATGAATGGGTCGTCGTTTGTTTTAGTAACGAAAAGAACCAAAATGTACTGGAAATCCCCTAGGCTATATAAATCTATGGTGTGATTGCACCCTGAGTATTGTGTGCCGTTCTGGTCGCCCCATCTGAAAAAAGATATAGTAGAACTAAAAAAGGAACAGAGAAGGGCAACAAAAATGACAAAGAATATGACATGGCTCCTATACGAAGAGAGGCTAGATAGGTTGGGGCTCTTCAGCTTGGAGAAGAGACAACTGGGAAGGGATATGATAGAAGCTTATAAAATCATACGCAATAAGGAATAGGTAAATAGGAAATGGTTACTACTTACTACTACTACTACTATGTATATCTCTATAGTGCTACTAGTTGTACATAGTGCTGTTCAGATATAGATAACAATGACAGTCCGTGTTCCATGGAGCTTCCAATCTAATGACACAAAGACATAGACAACTACAAATAAGAGCATTCCTATGAATAATGAACTACAGATTGAAGAGCCCCAATCTATCTAGACTCTCTTTGTATAGGAGCTATTTCATATCCTTTATCATTTTTCTTACCTTCTGAAATAGTACTAGATCTCTTTCCCGGCCAATATGTCACGAGATAACCCATGAGAATCTGATTGGATTTTCGTTTCAGCCCTAGATTAGAGCTGAAAAGAGTACCGCGTAAATGGGTTATACCCTTTGAATTTACGGTACCTGAACAACTTGAAAATACCAGGAAGGAATTGGTACCCGATTATGACATGATTCAGGTATCCGATGTCCCAGAATGTTGGCTTCCAGTCCTGAATATTGATTTCCTGCCCCAATTTTTCTGTTTTTTCTCCTGTTTTTTTTTATCGGTAACCAAAATAAATAAATAAATAAATAAATAACAATAATCAGTAAATCAGTAGCAGAAATTACCAATGGTCTGGTATCTGGGGACCCGATCGGTGATCAGGTAACCTGTCAAATACCCGAGACAGCACTCAAAAATGCTGGTATTATTCAGGGACACCAAATTCAGTATCCGTTTCAGCTCTAAACAGGACACTGATTCCTGAACTTTCAGCTGATGTCCCTATGTTTGTGTCTCTTCAAATGCACACCTGTTTCGCTAAGATGAAATGCACATATAACCATCATATTTATTTGAGTAAAAGTCCATAGAAGTTTTTTTTAAAAGGTCGGACTCTTTTTTAATATTCAAGGGTGGCTATAAATAAAGGGCAACACTGAGAGGGAGTGGTGCAAATAGTAGGGGTGGGATTTTACATTTTGGCTATTTCAGTTTCATTTCACTGTTTTTTACGGATTTAATTATAGTTTCTTCTTTTTGTTTTTGTAATTAAATATTTTTTTTAAAAAAAATAAAAAAATAAATATCAATTTTAACCACTATCATTTTCCAGGGCACTATTCCCTCCATCCCCACCCCCCTAGTTCCTGACATGTTACTTGTCGGCCTCAGAGGATGGGGTTGAAAATCTGCCTCACGCGGTGACTGCAGGGGCCTCCTGTCTACTAAGCTCCTTGCTCCACAGTGCACATGTGCAAAATTGTCTCTGCCGTTAACCAAAATGGCGGCAAGGTCATTTTGGCTTCTACCATTTTGGTTAAGGGTGGTGGCGATTTTGCTCATGCATACAGTGGAGCACGGAGCTCGGCAGCGTGTCGTGGTGAGAGGGCCTGCAGATCCTCACCCCCACCCTACGAGGCCAGCAAGTAACATGCCAAGCCTCCACAAGGATGTATTGGGGCGAAATAAGGTGTGTGAGTGTGAGTGTGAGTGTGAGTGTGAGTGTGAGTGTGAGTGTGAGTGTGAGTGTGAGTGTGAGTGTGAGTGTGAGTGTGAGTGTGAGAGATTACAGTTCAGTTACCCTTCCCATGGGACGATTTCCCATTGACTTCAGTGGGAAAAATACAAAACTGGAGCCACCCATAAATGGCAAGCCTATTAACAGGTGGTATGCTTTAATCCAAAAATGCCTTTTTGGGGCACTTTTGGTATTGACCAAAACTTGATCCCTACTAAATAGTTGGGCTGAAGCGAGAGCAGGTGCTCTCGTTCCATTGGGAAATATCGACCTTTTGGGAGCACTTTCAGCCATTCATCGGTATTTCCTGTTTCCACATTTCTGGTCCTGTCGGTACTGGTGTCTGCAATTTCCCAGCCTTTTTGGTAATTTCCTGATTTACCAGAAATTACTGAAAAATACTGATAACACCGTAAATTACTGAAAATTACCAGAAATTACCAGAAATTACTGAAGTGGCAGAAAACAATGGAAAATCACAGAAAATTTCAAAAATGCCAGTAGATTTTTTTTATTTCATGAATGAAGTTGAAAGAGCTATTTCTGTCGGAAACAGCACTCTCAGATTTTCATTTCAGCGCTAGTAAACCTCCCTCTGCCTGGACATGGAAACTTCCAGGGCCCACTGTGACATGTTTGTTAACTACTTTGCGGATAAGATTGCTCCGATTCACCATGATTTTGGTGCTGCGTATTGTGCAGACGTAGGAGAGCCAGAGGTTGTAGAAGCCACGTCTGGTTTTTTTTCATCAGGTCTGTTTCAGAAGGTGACGTCAGCTGAGGCAGAGGATGTTCTGAGGTCTGTTAGGGCCACCTGTTGTGAACTGGATCCATGCCCATCCTGGTTGGTGAAGGTCTGCCGAGAGACACCAGGGCCACTTCTGGAAGGGGTGATCAATGCCTCCCTTTGGGAGGACAGAGTGCCAGAATGTTTGAAGGAGGCGGTGGTGCGGCCTCTGCTCAAGAAACTATCACTTGATGTTGACTCGCTCATCAGCTATCAGTCAAGTCTCTAACCTTCCCCTTTTAAGGAAGGTTATTGAGCAGGTGGTGGCCCAGCAGCTAAAGGTGCACCTCGACAGCTGCAGCTTTCTCGATTCCTCCCAGTCTGGCTTTCATCTAGGGTATGGCACGGAGACTGCACTTGTTGCCTTGGTTGATGACCTGCACCAGGAGATGGACCAGGGATGTTCAACTTTACTCGTCCTATTAGATCTCTCAGCAGTTTTTCACAGAAATGATCATGAATTGTTGGTGACTCACTTGTGGGACCGGGCAGGATTAGGTGGAACAGAGCTAGAATGGTTCCGTTCCTATCTAGCTGGTAGGACCCAATGGGCAGTGTTAGGTGATGATTCATCTTCTCCTTGTGACCTCTCGTGTGATGTCCCGCAAGGTTCCATTCTTTCCCTGCTCCTGTTCAACGTGTACATGAAGCCACTGGGTGAGGTTGTGAGATGGTGCAGAGTGAGTTGCCATCAATATGCTGATGACACTCAGCTGTACCTCTCATTTTCTTCAGACCCAGTCCTGGAAGTCTCTGTGCTCTCTGTGTTTGGCAGCTGCGGGGTAGTGGATGAGGCAAAGCCAAGCTGAATCCTGACAAGACGGAGGTAATGCTGGTGGGGAGAGTGGCAGGTGTGACATCTCCCATCATTGATGGGGTTTGCCCACCACTGGTCTCCCAGGTGGTGTCTGGGGGTGCTCCTTAATTCCCGGTTCCACTTGGATGTCCAGGTGGAGGTGGTGGTGAGGGGGGCTTTCCAATAGTTACATCTGGTTTGGCGGTTTCGGCCTTACCTCTTGGATTCTGATCTGACCATTCATGCTTTTGTTACCTTGAGGCTGGACTATTGCAACGTCATCTACATGGGGCTACCCTTGGTGATGGTCCAGAGGTTACAGCTGGTGAAGAATGCAGTGGCCTGACTCCTTATGGGATCAGGTCACTGGGAGCACATTACATCGGGGCTCTGTCTTCTGCACTGGCTTCCTATTTTTTTTCTGGGCTCAATTCAAGGTGTTGGTTCTTGCCTTTAAAGCCCTATACGGCCTCGTCCCGCCCTACCTGCGGAATCACCTCACTCCCTGGGTCCTGGATCGATCCCTGCAGTCTGCTGGGGGTGCCTTCCTGGAGGTCCCTTGAGTTAATCAGGGGGCCACATGGAGAAGGCGTTCTCAGTGGCCACAACCCAGCTGTGGAACTCCCTCCTGGAGGAGACTCACCTGGCCCCGAATCTGTTGACTTTTCATCGCTTGTGTAAGACCTGGCTGTTCTGCCAGGTCTTTGGTGGAGGGGACGGGTGAGGGTGGTTATGTGAGGTGGATGAGGGGAGGGAGTTATGGGAGGGTTTGCGTTTTGTTATATTTTTAAGTTGGGTGGGAATGTCGTTTTATATTTATATGATTTTATTGTGATTAACTTGCTTTATTTATATGATTTTATTGTAAGTCACCCCGAGCTGCCTGTGATGGAGTTGGACGGGGTATTAAATTTTAAAATAAATAGATAGATAGATAGATAGATAAACAGTGCTTATTTAGGTGGCTTTGACTTTAAGGGAATCATTTTTCCTGTGAAGAGTAGGGGTAATAGAGTAAATATGCAGGACAGTGCACTAGTAGAGGAAAGCCCGGGTGCTGTTGCAGGTGGGGTAAAGGTCCATGTCTGTGCTGCGGGTTTATAAATCATCATCATCATCATCATCATCATCATCATCATCGTCATCTTTATTTTTATATAAAGCGTCTCCCTGCCATGGCACTCTTGTGCTTTACATAGAACTAACAACTTTTTAATCCTCAAAACAACCCTGTGAGGTAGGTTAGGCTGAGAGAATATTGTGACTGGCCCAAGGTTACCAAGTGCGTTTCTGGCTAAGGCGGGACTAGAGCCACCCACCCCCACCCCTGCCACCTCCCAGTCCAAGTACTGTGCACCTAGTCATTACACCCACATTCAGTGGCATCTGTGCATTCTTTAATGCAGTGAAGCAGAAATTAGCAAGGCTTCAGCAATCAGCAGCCAGGTGTCAAGGTGACATGGGGCTTCCTTGTAGAACCAGTCCCAGACTTGTCGAGCTCCCTGCTTCTTGGCACCAGCGCTGGCTTGTAAAAGGCTAAAAGACTTCCCAGGCCAAGAAAAGAACCCTGTGAATCCCACTGGTCCACGTCATGAATAGGCCATCATATCACATCTGAAAATTCCAATGTCACATCTGAAGGATATAACGCTATTATGTGATAAGTGGACAGTGACTTAATAGGATAACATTGCATTTGAACACATTCCCACAGGGCTCCTTCAGGGTTGTCTGCCTGCCTTCTCTGCATTCCTCATGTAACTGATCTGACAGGAGAACAGGCCATGTCTCCTGGTTTGGTAATGTCAATACATTCTGCATTAGACTCAGTGAAGCAATTGGATCAACTCATTCTGTGCAAGGGATTTAGACAAACCAGCTGCTGCCCCTTATGGGTGAGGGAAAGGCTACGTTAAAGTTAGCAGCTTAGTCCGTTGGCAAAACGGAGCTCCTTGGAGAACAGCTAACTGCTGGTTTCCTTTTGAGGGCAAACGTGCAAATTGTCTACTTGCTTGAAGCCAGTTTCCTTCCTTCCTTCCTTCCTTTCTCTCTTTCACGCGCACGCGCGCACGCGTACACACACACACACACACACACACACACACACACACACACACACACACACACAGAGTGGGTAGGTGTCTTTTCATCATACAAAATGTCGCAGCCACTTACCTGATGCTACTTCAAGATGTCACAGTTTTAAGTGGTAGAAGCTGAACCCACCAAAAAGCCTTGAGTGGCCACATTGGGAAGGAGGTTTCTTCTTCAGAAGGGATGGTTCTTCCAAACAAGGACTGAAATGAGTACCCTCAAAAATAGGTATACCAGTCAAATTTCCAGTAACCAATCAAGGCAAATATTTTGAGTCCTTTTCAGGACCCTAAATGTTTTTGATTGGGTGCCGAAACTATCAAAATACGAAGAACCGGTATATTGAAATACCAATTTTTGTCTTGGATTTGGGGATTTTTTCCAGGTATTATTTCAGGTTTTAGGGTAATTTTGGCTACTTGAAACCTTGGTAACCAAAGTTTCAGTTTAAGTACTCATGGGTGCCAAATCAGAGACCCATTCCATCTCTATTCCAAACCCACTGACCCTCCCAAGGAGAAACATGCAAGTTCTCTGTAGGATGTCGGAGTGAAGTTAAATGGTGGGCTTGAATTTGCTTCCCTCCATCACAAATCAGCCCCGGAGAGAATGCGATCGGCATGCCAAACTCCTGCTGGACTCAACGGGAGATCAGGATGTACAAAGAATGCAAGATGTGAGACCTAAATTGTGCACAAAGCTCTCATAAATGCATTGAAACTGTCAACATTAAAAGAATGACTAATCAGAGAGAGAAAATAACCCAACAACCCCGGAGTGTTAACATTCATTCTTCTCTGCCACTACTCATCCAGCTAATGCTGTGACACATGACCATTTGCTGAAGGATAGTTACTTATTCATGCAAGCTATAGCTCACATTTACCTAATTAGGCAGCCCGGTGCCATTAGAATGTGTGATCTGTGTTTGTGTATTAAGAGCAGCTCCAATCACATAGCACCTCCAGGAACACACGAAGAAACTTCCCATAATTAGGAGACTTACTCATTCCAACTTCCATGCAAGTTCTCCATTAGTTTTTAAAAGCCTAATATATTTTTAGCCGAATTAAAGAAACGTCTTTCTCACAGCATGGAAAGTCCATCCAGACCTCTTCTTTTCTGGATGCTCTTTTCCCTGACACTTTTAAGGTTGTGCATTAAATGGTGAACAGTTTTTAGTTGGGATAAACCCGTGTTGCTTTATAATAGCTAAAGTGGGTAGTAGATTTGCTACTCGCAGGAAATAACTCCAGTTTCAAAGCTTATTGGCTGCCGGATCAAAAACCACTACCAGATTAAGCTACTGAAAATCTGAAATTCCAGGTGCTCTGATTATTGGGTTGCAAAGTTTCCATTTTGCTTATTTACCAATTTCTGTGTTACTGATTTAAAGTTTCCACTTTACCATTTCTGTGTTTTAGTCAATTGCCTGGTTATTCTGTTCTAGCCAGATGGTAGAGGCAATCCACACTGCCTCCCCTTTTGAGTACATTAGAGCACTGGGGCCAATTCCAAGCCCTGTGGATTTTTCATGCTGGTGCGCATGCGCACAATTTCCACGCAGCACTATATGCTGGCAATGGGAGTGTGCGCAGTTTCCGCATGCATGTGTGTTCATGTGACTGTTCACGGAATCTGCAGGACTTGGGATTGGCCCCACTGCCCTTCATTTTGTTTTGTGGGTTGTTTTAGAAGGTAAACTTGTTACCGGGGTAAAGGTAAATGACGTGCAGAGAAAAATAGCCAGAAATGCAACAACGTACAGAAAGGCACCGACAATTACTCAGCAATGTGAAAATCGTAACATGGTAACAATAACATTTTGTTACTATTACCAGGTCTTACCAGTCTTACAGCCAGTTCTTACAGTGTTTACAAAAGGAAGGAGATCCAGGGAGAGGCGAATCTCCACTGGGAGGGAATTCCAGAGCCGCGGTGTGGCCACCGAGAATGCCCGCTCGAATATGGTCACTGGAGAATCCCGGGGGATCTCCAAGCGGGCACCCCCAGCTGACCTCAGGGGCTGATTCAGGACACAAGGGGTGAGGTGGTCCTGCAGGTAAGTGGGTCCGAGGCCGTAAAGGGCTTTAAAGGTAATAACCTAACCAACACCTTGAATCAGACCCAGAAGACTATAGGCAGCCAGTGCAGGGAGCAGAGCACCATTGTTATGTGATCCCGGTGACCCGTGTCCCTGTAAGGAGATGGGCCACAGCATTCTGCACTAGCTGCAGTCTCTGGATTGTCACCAAGGGTAGCCCCATGTAGAGCATCTTAGAGTAGTCTAATCTCGAGGTGATAAATGCATAGATGACAGTGGCCAGGTCGGAACTCAAGATGTACGGTCCAAGATGTCAGACCAGATGTAATTTACCAAATACGCTCCTTGTCACAGTTGCCACCTGATCGTCCAGGTGGAGTTGTGAGTCGAGGAGGACACTGAGATTCTGAACCTGGGGAACTAGCGAGGGACACACCCCATCTATGATGGGGGCCTCCACTCCCTCACCTTTACCCACCAACATTACCTCCGTCTTGTGGGGATTCAGTTTTAGCCAGCTCACCCTCATCCAATTGCACACCACAGCCAGGCATTGGGTAAGCATCGAGACTGTGGGGCCTTGGTAAGATAAAATGAGAGCTACAACTGGGGGTCATCAGCATATTGATGACACCGGACTTCAACCCCTCTCACGATCTCGCCCAGCGGTTGCATATACACGTTGAACAGGAGAGGGGACAGAAAAGATCCCTGCAGAAGTCCACATGTGAGGGCTTGGGGGTAGAAGTACAATCCCCCACGACCACACACTGAGATATCCTGGCCAGGAAAGAGAGGAACCATTCAAGAACTGTTCTACCCAACCTGGCATGGTCAACTGTGTCAAATTCTTCTGACAGATCTAACAAGATCAGGAGAGTGGATTGACCCTGGTCCAACTCTCAGTGCAGATCATCGACCAGGACCACAAGTGCAGTCTTGGTGCCATACCCTGGATGAACCCCAGACTGTGAGGGGTCAAGGAAACCGATGCTGTCCAGATGCCCCTGGAACTGTTGGTCCACTGCCCGCTCAAAAACCTTCCTTATAAAGGGAAGGTTAGAGACTGGCCGGTAGCTGACAAGAGCGTCAATGTCAAGAGATGGCTCCTTGAGCAAGGGTCAGACCATAGCCTCTTTCAGGCACTCCATAACCCTACCCGCTGTAAAAGAGGCATCGAAAATCCTGGCTAGCAAAATGTAGTGAACATGCGTATCCAGTCACATGTGTAACATATGCCCCCCCTCCCATGCAGAGCTGGAATGGGTACCCATGGGGCAATAGCCCCATTGTTTAGTACTGTGACAGGGACCCGATGAGCTGCCATATCACTGACCCAAATACCAAACAATCAGTCATTTCTGTCACCAATTTACCAATTTTTTTAGTTACCAGTTGGTAAATTGAGGCAGAAAACCTAAACATCAGGATGGAAACTTGAAGCATTAGGACTGGAAGTCAATAGTCTGGGATCAGAATTCAACTTTCTGGGAGCAGATGCTAACAATCTGGGTCACAGGGCCCCAATCCGGTACCAATTAGAACCTGAAATTTGGGTGTCAATTCAGATGCTTGAAATTCAGTGGGTGTACCCGTTTTTTGTGGGTATTCATTTCAGCTCTAGGCTCCAAAGCATCCACTGCAAGGAGCTTGGGCTCCTGAAAGTCATGTGATGTTTAAAAGAACATCAACAATTAATTATGGTAACATTTCTCTATCACAAATGGGTGAGTCAGTGTTAGGGTAACCATGTACCCCATTTGTAAAGGGGCAGTTCCTTATTCTAGCCTTATCCCAGGTGTCCCAACCTTTCTTCCAAAATGGGCATTTCCCCCCATGGGGACCAGTGGGCACCAGTAGGAGGTAAGGCTGACTGGTGGTGGTGGCGAGTGATTGTTTAAAAAAAAAAATGAAGAAGGTGACTAAACGCCAGGTCTGGGGGAAGGCCAAGATGGCGGAGCCGGTGGTGGAGGAAGAGGTTCCTGCCGCTGTTACTGGAGCTTCGGTGGTGGAGGAGGAGCAAGAGACAGCGGACACAGGCTGCCACTGCTGCAATGTTTGTAAACTTTTTTTTTTTAACTTTGAGGACAAGAAGAATACTATCCATTAGAGCGAGCTGGGAGAGGGAGCCTTCTAAAATGCCTGCTGTTCATTGCCCTCCCCCCCTGCCAACAACTTCTGTGCTAGTCACTGTTCCTGGTTGTGGTCACATTTCTCCTGCCCGAACGTGATCCGAACTGACCGAACTGTTCGGTCGTTTCGGAGTTTGGAATTAGGTTCGGTTCGGTAGGTTCGTGTTCGGGTTCGGTCGTCCGAACAGGCCAAGTTTGGGCCGAACTCTGAACTTCCGAACCGCGTTCGCCCATCCCTAGGCACCCATTGAGCTCATGACTAAGGGTGAAAACAGATATGCGGGTGGTGGAGTGGCTCCCTGATCTCAGGGTGGAATGGGAAATATTGGCCTCCACTCTCCGGGTCAGGGAGGGGTACCAACCAAATGTTCCTGTGGTCAGAGAGCTATCCTGCCACCCACATGGGCCCGCACCTGTCCCGCCTGCTTCTGCCCAGCTCCCAGTCCCTTGTGGCCCACATTAGCCAGTCGGGGTAGACATGACTCATTCTGAGCCAGCCGTCTACCTGCTGGCCAGCAGCAACACAGAAATGTAGTGAGTCCCAGGCCAGAGTGGATCAGAGCAAGTCACCATCATGCCTGTTTTTGCTCCAAGATGGGAACTGATGCCTGGTCCCCCAGGCCTATATCTGACACCTAATAGCATTTGAGAAAGTCCCCCATAATATTCTTGTTGACAAGTTGGAAAAATGCTGGTTACATGAAAATACTAGGGATGGGACTCTGGACAAAATTTCTGTTCTGTTCAATTTCGGTTTCGGTTCTCATGTATTTCGGTTCTTTTTCAGTTTCTGTACTATCAGATCTTTTGCATTGATTTTTTTACTGGATTTTTAGCATTACAGTTTTTCAATGGGGGACAAACGCACTGTTAAAAATCCAAACAAAAAGCAATGCAAAAGATCTGATAGTACCAAAACCGACAAAGAACTAGGGATGGGCGAACGCGTATCGGAAGTTCGGAGTTCGGACCGAACTTGACCAGTTCAGTTGACTGAACCGAACTTCCGAACCTAACTCGATTTTCGAACCGAACCAAATTTCTGAGCTCGGCTCTGTTCGCCCATCCCTAAAAGATAATATTCCATTTAGTTCAATGGGGTTTGAATTTCCGAATTTTGTTCAGAAGTTCAGAGTACAAACTGAAGTCAAATAGTTCGGTTGACCAAACCGAATTTCCGAACCGAACCGAATTTCCGAACCGAACCAAACTGAATTTCTGAACTCGGTTCTGCTCACCCATCCCTAAAAAGAACCGAAATTTCGGATTAATCCGAAATGGCCATTTTCGGGTACTTTCATTTTTTTCTGAAACCGAAATTCCCATCCCTAGAAAATACCATTCCGTGGATTTACAGCTGGTTGAAGAACCATACTCAAAGACTGCTCATCAATGGCTCCTCATCAATGTGGAGGGAGGTGTCGAGTGTGCGGGTCACAGGGCTCTGTTCTGGGTCCAGCACTGTTCATCATCTTCATTAATGACTTGGATGAAGGAGGAGAGGGAATGCTTATTAAATGTTCAGATGACACAAAACTGGAAGAGATAGCTAGTGCCTTAGAAGACAAAAATAAAATTCAAAATGTTCTTGAAAGTTGGAAAACTGGGCTGAAACTAACAAAATTAAATTCAACAGAGATAAATGTAAAGTTCTGCATTTCGGTAAGAAAAATCAAATGAGCAAATACAGGATGGGGCATGCCTTGCTTGGCAGCAATACATGTGAAAAGGATCTGGGGATTGTAGTTGATCATAAACTGAGTCAGAAGCAGCGTGATGCAGCCACAAAAAGTCCTGTGTCTGGTTCTGGTCATTGCACTGACAAATTGGAACGGGTTCAGAGAAGGGTGACGAAGGTGTACAGGGGTCTAGAACAAGTCATATGAGGAAAGAATGATGGAGCCTAGAGAAGAGAACACTAAGAGGACACAAGAGAGCAGTCTGATGCTACTTGAAGGGCCATCGCAGAGAGGATGGCAAAGACTTGTTCTCTCTTGTTTGAAGGCAAGACTAGAAATAATGGGCTCAAATTACAAGAAAGCAGATTTCAGTTAAACACTAGGAAGAATGTCCTAAGGGTAAAAGCTGTTCAACAGTGGAACAAATTGCCTTGGCCAGTGGTGGGTTCTCCTTCACTGTAGGTTTCCAAGCAGAGGGTAGATAGTCATCTATCGGGAATGCTGTTGCTGTGGATTTTCTGCATTGAGCAGGGGATTGGACTAGATGACCTCTGAGGTACCTTCCAATGCTATGAGTCTATGATTCTACCATTATTTACTAGGTTACATGGCTTTTCATCCATTAATCTTTTAATAAATCAAAAAGGGATAGGGAACCTCAAGCCCGGGGTCCAAAAGACTCCCACGGTTAGTTTCTATTTGTCTCTTTTGCTTTTCCAAAATATGCCCCCTGGACTGAGTTCCATTCTACCCCCATATAGTGAAAACACTGAATTTAACTAAGGGAGCCGAGATGAGGGGACTAGGGCTGTGCCGAATAGTACTTCTGAGTACTTGGGCCAATGACCGAAGTTCTGAATAGTCGGCCCGAGTACTTGGTGACCCTTTGGTGCTGTTTCCAAAGTTTTTGGAATTCAGATTCGGAATTCCAACCTCAGAAAAGTTCAGAAACTTTTTGGAATGTTGTTGCAAAGTTCTTGAACCCAGAGCCAAAGCACTACCCAGAAAAAGCACGGGGAGAATCACTCCAGAAGACAAACCCCCCAAAGTGCAACTGCATGCAGAAATAAAACCCAACAGCAGCAGTAGTGTACCCCCAGCATGGCGCGCCATCAGCAGTGACTGCACCCACCTTATCATTATGCCAACCACACAGTGCACAAAAATACAGGCTAGCAAGGGACATTCGCTCAAAAAAAAATACAATCACCCCTGCAAAACAGTCTGCAAATGCATGGAGAAATAAATCCCATCAAAAAAAGCCAGCAAGCCCAGGACCCAGCAACAGTCACAAAATTAAGAAACTAGACATTCACACCCCTTCCCCTCCAGGGGCAGCCTCTTCCTTGGCACGGCATTGTGGCAATGGGAACTTGAACAGACCAAGCAAACTAGGGAAGTGGAGCCAGGCAGAGAGACCCCTCCTCATGGTGCCAAGTGCCAACCAAGCAGCGGGCAGCAATGCAACACCCAACTATTATTCGTATATATTTATTTTTTTTAAAAATGGCATGGTAAAGGGTAACATGACCCTCATTCCCCAGCATTGATCCTATGGACAGGCCAAACCAGGCCAGGCCAGGCCACCCTCTTCCCACCCCCATCCGATAACTTACAGATGCAGCAGCACTGTAGCATGCAGCGCAGCCAAATTCACCAAAAAGAATGGACAAAATGGCTTCAGTGCAGACTGCAGACACTTTTATTTTGTCCTGCCGGCCAATTCAAAAGCCGACTTGGCCAATCAATCGAAACTTTCCATCTGGCTTACCATCACTTAATTGTCCCCTCCCATACCCCCCTCCTACCAAATATGACACTTAGTTTCATTTCCAGAAGTTCAACTGTCCCACCAGCTCCCTACATGCATAAAGGTTTCAGACATGTTCCGAATAATGGCCTTGGTCCTCGGAACTTTGGAATTGGGCCTTTCCGAACCGAATACCTTCATAGTCAGCAAATTCTGAAGTTTTCCGAAGTCTTCGTTTCAGCCCTAGAGGAGACATATCCATGGCACAGATCTGGACCCTCTATTCCTTGAGTGCACCCATAATGCTCCCCTGCCCCAACTTCTACGCGGCGCTCTACACAGCCCTTGGAGGTTACACTAAAATGGCTCCCAGGATGTAAAAGCTTCCCCACCCCTGAACTAGAATATTAGAGAATCTCCATACAACTTGATACAACACAAGACATTCCATAAAGTGTACTTTTTAAATCCACTTCACATTTTTTAAATTTCAAAAAATTAATCTGACGAGTGTTTAATTTTAAAATTTTAAAAGTCCTGTCAGGACCATAATCCTCCAGGCTGTCTATGACCTGTGCTATCTCTTAGTAGTAGTGCAAGTACTATTTGCACCTACAGAACTTGTGTGGAAGGTAAGTGTTAGCAAAAAAGAATTAGAGCATTGCATCCTTATTATAAGATCAAAGTGTTAATTAATTAACCTGACGGGTGAATAGATGAATGCTTCCAGCCCTAACTTTAGAAGTGTGACCTGTGGCTATGCAATACAGTTACAATCGCTTAGCACTTTGCCTCATAACATTATAGCATCTCACTTAATCTAGAGCTGGCTGATCATCCCACCTAATTCCCTTCACATGAATGGCAGCCGAACAGGTATATCTCGAGTTCATGCTCCAAGCATGAATATTAAGTAGGGCTGAAGCGAATATGCTATTGCATATTAATGAATATAATTTGAATATATTTTCTAGGGGTGGGACACCGGAGGGAATTCTGGTTTTATATTTGTTCTATATTTTGTTTTATTGGTTTTACGGATTTAATTATGGATTTGTATTTCACATCCGTCTTTAAAACCATTAAAACCTTGAAAATAGTTTTAATAATCAAAAAGTAAATTGCATGCACAAAATGGCCACTAGGCCATTCTGCACATATGAACCCTTTCCTCAAAATGCTGCCAGCAGCATCGCTGCCATGTTGAAAATGGGCAGTCAGGCCAGACTTCCCCCCCCTAGCCCCATCCCCTGGGGTTTGTATCCCCCCCACACACCCCATCCTTGGTGCTGCTGCTGATTGCGGCGGGGTGTGTGTGTGTGTGGGATACATGCAGGCTCCGTTGCCATGGTGTCCTCCCTGCTCCATACAGTGCATGGGCAAAATAGCTGTTCGGGTTGTTTTGTGAATGCGTAAAGTTGCCACCACCCTTAACGAAAAGGTTGGTGGGCAAAATGATGTTGCTGCCATTTTGGTTAAGGGCGGTGGCCATTTTGTCCATGCGCAAAACAGCCCTGGTGGCCATTTTGTCCATGTACGATTTGGAGCACGGAGGATGCCGTGATGCGGGAGCCTGCTGGAGCCCCCACAGCTTCAATCAAGCCCTCCGAGGCTGGTAAGTACCACCCCAGGGCCCATGGGGGTGGGTGGTGGGAAATACAAAACCATAACTTGGACCCATAACTGGGAGGATGTAATTCTGTTTTGGTTTGGATTAACTTGTAACAGCCTGTTGTGGGTGTTTCAGATTACTCTGAATTGGAAACTCCCATCCCTAATACTATTTTCCAGGTCTGCCCACTGATACCTTTTCTACTGCCTTATCAGTCAATGTCCCCTTCCCCCCGTAAGAAGCTAAGCATGTGCTCCTGCAACTTCTCCACTGCCTGGATGTATCCCTGCCTTTCCCTCCCTTGTTCATGTTAAATTGAAAGCCTCCCGGGGGAGGAACCTGTCTCTAAAGTCATGATTCAGCGATAAACACATTGCTGGTGCCCAATCTTGGAGCCGCTTTATTAAAATTTGATGAGGAGGGACACGGTGGTTTGGACAATTTTGGTTTGGACAAATTTTCCTTGGTTCTACTTGGCTTTATTTTCCAGAGTCTCCAGTATTATTGTGGTGGCATTCCTGCTGGACACATGGGAAAGCAAGCTATATCTAGGCTGCGGCTGAGACATCTATATCAGGTTCTGACTTCTGCAGACTAAAGTGTCACTTAGCTGCTGGGAACATTTACTTCTATTTTCTGCCAAATTCAGCCAAGCGAATAAACATTCTCATGCGACTTCCAGGCAGGCAGGAAATATATTTTAAAATAACTTTCACATCTCTGGGGAAATAACTTCTTCAAGTGTTGAGGCTTCTTTGTAATGATGGGAACATATTCTCCAAGGAAAACGGGCATCAAACCCTGAAGGGTCTTTGGGGGAGCCCTGTGTCATTCTACAAGGGGCTGGGGAGATGAAGGACATTACCCTTGATGCACACAGACCCCTTCTGAATGGAAATTGCAGTCAACAGTCCAAATTAGGATGCCCAGGAGGAGAAGAGAGAGAAGCAGACTCGAACAGAAAAGAAATAGTATGTGGGGGGGGGGG
The DNA here is from genome assembly GCA_003113815.1 of Sphenodon punctatus. Taxonomy (NCBI): domain Eukaryota; kingdom Metazoa; phylum Chordata; class Lepidosauria; order Sphenodontia; family Sphenodontidae; genus Sphenodon; species Sphenodon punctatus. Next base: position 3,176,212 of record QEPC01014177.1, read on the forward strand.
ATAGAACTGAATTGACCTCATTGCACAGTGGCATCCATCCTGCCCAGCTTTAAAATAAGTTTAGGCATTTTCATTCTCCTCCAAACGTTCCAGATATCAGCGACCTTCTTAGCCAAAGCATCCTGAAATGGGTTCATCTTAATTGGGTACCGCTGGGTAACAGTTGCATTTCCGAGTCCCGTGTTCTGGACCTGTTTTGAGTATTTGGTGGGCTACCTGATCACCCATCAGGTGCCCAAGTATCCAAAAAATCATTAATGTCCATTACCGATTTACCGACTTTTTGGTTACGGATTGGTAAATCGGGATGGAAAAAAAGAATCAGGGTGGAAAACTGAAAAATCAGTATCAGAAACGAATATTCTGAGACAAAAAAAAATCAACATTCTGGGAGACACTGAGTACTTGAATTAATCACTGATTGGGTACCAGTTATTTATTTATTTATTATTTTATTTCCTTATATTTATATGTCACCCCCCATGCCTACGGCATCTCAGGGCGGCTTCCAACATAATAAAAACAATTTTTTAACATTAAAAATCTACAACTTCTTAATTAAAACAAATTTAAAGCACCCCCCACAGAAATTAACACCCCCCCACCCTCCCCTCTGAAGTCCTGGGTGAACAGCCAAGTCTTACAAATACGTCGAAAGGCCAGCAGACCCGGGACCAGGTGAGCCTCCTCCGGGAGGGTGTTCCACAACTGCGGCCCGGCCACCGAGAATGCCCTCCCCATTGTGGCCCCTCGTTTTACACGGGGGACCTCCAGAAAGGTGCCCACGGTGGACCAAAGGGATCGCTCTGAGGTGCGGATGGTGAGGCGGTCCCCGAGAAATGAGGGGCCCAGACTGTGCAGGGCTTTGTAAATCAATACTAACACCTTGAATCTGGCTCGGCACGCTATAGGCAGCCAGTGCAGAGCGTGGAGCACCGGTGTTATGTGCTCACACCGCCCCATCCCCGTCAGGAGACGGGCTGCTGCATTCTGCACTAGCTGCAGCCTCCGAACCAGAAACAAGGAAAGCCCCACGTAGAGTTAGTACCCGAATACTCATTTGAGTGCTAATCTTGGGGCATTTTCAAATTCTGAGATGCCAGATTATGGCCATGGCCCATGTAAGGGAAAGGAGGGTTCCGAAGGCTCTCTCCACACTCTCCTGTCAAGTCATATTTTAAAAATGTATTTAGTCCCATTTTTACCTCACCCTTCCCAAATGGCTCAGGGCAGCTTACAAAGCAAATAAAAACAATACATAGAAAACCAGCATTAAAAACTCCAAACCCCTAAGGCAAACATGCACCAACACACACACACACCCATTCCCCTATCCCTGCTCACCAAATGACCTAACAAATAAAAAGACCTGCACCATGTCCGGAAGATGCCCCGGATCAGGCTCAAACAAACCTCAGGAGGAAGGGAGTTCCATAGTATCGGGGCAGCAACCAGGAATGTCTCCCTGAGAGCCCTCACCATACAAACCAGACTAATGAATGGTACCCACAGGGAGGCATTCCTGGATGATTGTAGGTGCCGCAGTGGGACATGGAAGGAAAGGTGAATTGCCATAGTACGGCAAAGGAGAGAGCAGCTTGTGTAAACAAATATTTTAGAGCGAGTGGTTCTTTTCAAGGGCATCATCTCAACCCAGTTGTACTCTCCCAGGTCAGGTGGGGTGCACTTAGTTTTCATTATTATAATAATGAAAATCAATATTTCATTTTAAAAAAATATTTTAATAACAAAAATGAAAAACAACAATGAAAATAAAAACAATTTTTTGTTTTCAAAATCATGGGGGAAACTGGAAAAATATATTTCTGACTATAACTCATTTGGTTTTTATTCACTTCTGATGAAACTTGGTGAGATTCTACCCCCAATGGAAGGCATTAATTTTACCAAATGTATAGAAGATTGAAAAAAGGAAACCGATTTTATAAGCAATTTAACGTTGTGATTTAAAGAAAAGCTGCACAAACATTCCTGACTCCAACCGCTTTATCTTCCAAGCATTTTTCATGAAACCTGGGACTCATATGCCACGCCACAAGGTTACCAATCCTGCCAAATGTCAGAAAGGTTGGGGAAAGGGTCCTGATGTTATAAGTCATTAAGTTGAAAATGCATTTCCAGCTGTAACATGTTTATGTTCCATTTTGTTTACAAGACATTTGGCAGGAATATATCTCACACCTTCCCTGTCATCTCTGACAAGCAAAAGGACAATTTGATAAAGGGCCCCATTTTTATAAGCAATTGAAGTTGTCCCTTTGAAGACCATTATTCAGATAAATAGCAGCACATGCAGTGCCAGTCAGAGGCAGGCACCTGACATGTCAGGGGGAGGGAGGCTGTAGGAGGGAAGATGCGGAGCAACCTAACAGTCTGAAAGACACATGCACTGGCCAAATTACTGAATGTTTCCAGCTTTACAGGACGAATAGGTGGTGGCTTCGAGGTAGGCAAAGACGTTGGCCCTGAGGTGGACATAGAAGGGACATAACTGGGACTTTGGGGATAGCATACTAGGAATCAGGAGACGTGGTTTACACATCCAGACTGACCAATTATCATCACAATCACATCTTGCAGCACTGTGACAGAGGACATAAAAGAATCTCTATTGGCTCTTTCCTAAGCAGATGCTTCCAACTTCCCAGTGACAAATGGGGGAGAGATGTTGGGATGGCCGTAGCACAGAATGAGGATATTTGGTTGACATTTCTGCTTGACAATTGGCATCACAAACTGATCTTATACCACAGTGACAACTAAGAGAATCCCTGGCATAGGCTCATACTCTGTATATGCTCTGCAGGCTTATAAAACTGGGACCATTTATCATACCTTTCTGATATTAATTATTATTCATTATTATTATTATTAGCAAGCATTTATATAGCACCAGCAATGTACCTGGCACTTTATAAAGGAATGGAATAGACACGGTCCCTGCCCTAGGGCTTACAATTTGAGAGACGGGGAGGCCGGGGGAGACAAAGGAAGGGGAAAAGCGGGAGAGACAAGGGGTATCATGAGGCTGCGAGGTTCCAGGTTCATGTACTTGTCTTGGTTACATTGAGAACGATGGCTGCCTGGTCCGTGTGGTGAGGATATGAGTACACTGACCTCAGGTAACAGATTGTACTGGGTGGAGGGTATCAGCAGGAGTTAGGTGAGGGGAGCAAGAAGTCGGGGAGGGCAGAGGCGAAGAGGTGGGTCTTGAGGAGGGATTTGAAGGTACAAAGGGAGGGGGCGAGGCGGATGTGGGTAGGGAGAGAGTTCAAGGCATGGGGGCAGCTAGGGAGAAGGGATGAAAGTGGTCGGGGGAGCAGGGGAGGCATGGGAGGGTGAGAGAGGGGACAGAGGAAGAGTGGTAACTGAGGAGGACAGAGGCGATATTTGACAGAGATGATCCTGAAGGAGTGAAATATAGCCTTGCCAAATGTCATGTAGACTGTTTGGAATATAAAGATTTTACTGTCATATATACATTTCTAAGTTTATTCCTTATACCACCAGGACCCTTTGTTGAATATTTCTGAAAGATGGCATAGATAGTAAACATTGGGAGGTGTATACACTTGCAAAGTTTCACCTCATTAGATTAAAGACAAAGAAGTTGCAGCCAGAAATGTATATGCAGATTTTTGCAAAATAACATAGTTTAACTGCTTATAAAATACAATCCATTTATCCAATCTTTATGAACTTTGGTTCACATAATGCCTCTGATTGTACATACATTCCTACCAAGATACATCTAAATATAATGAAAAACATAACAGCTACAGCCAATGTGTTTTCCATTGAAGATACAGCAAATGTAGCTTCAATGGAAAACCAATGTAGCTTCAATGAACATTGGCTTTCCATTGAAGCTACAATGGAAAGCCAATGTAGCTACAGCCAAAAATGTGTTTTCCATTGAAACCAATGGAAATTGAAAATGAAAGCATAACCGAAATTTTAATATTTACGAAAATGAAAAATTTCAATTAAAAAAATGAAAATAGTAATGAATAATGATATGGGTTCCTGGTACACACCTCTACAGTTTATCTCCCTCATCTGTGAATATGACCTAGACTTGACCTAACGGCTCCTGTAAAAGAAGACACTTGATAGGTTAGGGTTTTTCATCTTGGAGAATAGATGACTGAGGGGATAGAAGTCTATAAAATCATGAGCAGAGCTGAAGAAGTAAAAAGGGAGTTTTTTACCCTCTCAAATAGTACTGGAACTGATGGACACTCCATGAAACTAACTGGCAGCAGATTTAAAATAAATAAAATAAAGTATTTTTTCCCCCACATACATTATTAAAATGTGGAACTTGTTTCCAGAAGAGGTGGTCAAGGCCAATAGCACAGGTGGGTTTTGTTTTGTTTTTTAACAAGGATTGTATAAGTTTTTGGAGGCTAGGTCCATGAATGGCTATTAGTCACGTCAGTTAAGGAACGTAACCGGTGACAGTCGGGAGCTGGGAGTGAACAATAGGGAATGGATAACCTCATTATGACCTGTTGGGTACTCTTCCCAAGCAGACATGGTTGGCCACTGTTGGAGACAGAATGTTGGGCTCGATGCATCATTGATCTGACTCAGTCTGGCAGTTCTTATGTTCCTATGTTCTTAAGAGTTTCTTGCAAAGTCACAGTTGTCTATTCATTGTGACCCCAAGCCAGTATACATTCAAGATAGACACTTTCTGGATGATTGAAAGCGTTCTGTTTCTGCTTCACAATTATCACTGACTCTACCCACACAAATCAAAGTGGTAGAGAGTGGCAGCTTCTGAAGTTATAGACAATTGCCCAAACCCATCTACGCCAGAGTAAATCCACTTTCTTCATCAGGACTTCTCTATATGGTTTTTAGGGCTTAATTGAGTTCTCGCTACAAATTAGGGGTGTACATGTCATTTTTGTTATTACAGTAATGATAATGAAAATTGTCATTTTCATCATCGTTATTGCAATAACAAAAATGACAAATAATAATGACAATAGAAATGGTAATGACGTTTCGTTTTTTAAATAAAGGGAAAAAACTGAGAAACGTATTTCCAACTATACTTATTTTATTCTTATTCACTTCTGAGATTGTACCCTCAAATGGAGGGCACTATGGGTGATTTCAGATGTTACACAGTCCCGATTCACCACAGTGGATTCCCTGCGGTGGCAAGTCATCCAACCACCCGCCGTGGTCCAGGAAGACCCCGAACAGACGTGATGGGAGCGGGACCATGGCAGGGAATTGGACAGACAGACCACAGCCCGGGGCAGCGCAACAGCCGTGACACCGATTCCCGGCCGTGATCAAAACACCCAGATGGCACCAGAGAGGGGCGGGACACAGAGATGGCTGGCTGAGGGCAAAGGAAGACAAAAGCGCCGAAAGGGAACACCCACACAAGGGAAACAGGAAGGGACGGGGAGGAGGGAGAAGTCCCGCTGGTACAGTGCACACAACAGGCATGGGGAAAACGAGGTCACAGTGGAACACACAGCACAAACACACGCCCGGGCGCGCACACACCTGCACAGGAAAGGAAAGGAAGGGGGCACACAGCGGGACAGAAAACACACACGGCACAATGGGCAAAGCAGGGAAGGGAGGGGGGACGGGAACAGGGAGGAAGGGGGGACTGGCCCAGGGGTCAGGGCAGGACATGGGGAATGGCAAACAGAACCCCAACAGCAGCACAGCCCGCACAGGCACCCCCACAGCAACACAGGCAGTTCTGGAATGGGGGGACCCCCAGAGGCACAGCACAGACACAGTGGTAGGCCACACGGACCAGGGAGCAGCCCAGGAACAGTCCAGGAAGCTGTCAGGGATCACACGCGCCAGTGAGGGTGTGATGGATGGGAAGGAGGCGAGACGGAGATGAGGAGCAGGGCAGCCGGTCCAGTAACACACACCCCCCCCGGAAGGATGCCTGGAGGCCCAGTCCAGAGGCCCCGGAACCCCACGGTCACACAGGCACCTGGGGGGGGGGTGTTTCCCGGGCACAGGAGGGATTGAGGCCGGAGCATAAAGGACAGTGGCACCCGGGGTGCTGGGAGCTGGCACACATTTCAGGACACAGCCACAGGAGAAGGCAGCCACGGAGGGGAACAACTGTTGCAGAGGCGGACAGGGGGGCCCCACGGACGGGGCCCAGAGCCACAGGCAGGGGCAGCGGAACCCCAGGTATCAGATAGCACAGTAGTGAGCCAGGAACATCAGGGAGGGAAGGGGCAGTGACTCATGGCACCAGGGCGGAGGCGGGAGTGCTCACCAGGGCCAGTATCCAGGGCCCGGAAGGCACAGGGGGGCCTCATAGCCAGCTGAAGGGGGCTACAAAGGGGCCCGGGTGGCCCACCAGGTACACGAAGTGGGTCCAGCAGAAGCATACCCCAATGGAAGCCCAGCTCAGACATGTGGTGGGCGACCAGGTAGTAAGCCTCGAAGGGATCCTGAGCGGAGAGCCCCACCTGCACATTGGATCGGGACCACACACTGGCCAGCGCTGCCACCTCTGCTTCTGAGGGCTCCGACAAGTCATAGTCAGCAGGTGGGGGCCACGGAAGGAGACCCAGCTCCAACAGGCGGTGATAGATCACCCTGCGAGACCGCTGGTAACCTCGGGGCCCGTGAACACAGCCAAAGAAGGACACAGCCAGGGCAGGTCCCCCCTCTGCCAGACACACCGTGTAGGCAGCCAGGATGCACAAAGAGAGGGTGGATGTGGTCTCTACCGCCGACCACCCCACATGCAAGCACCTCATCTCCAGGATGTGCCCATTGGGAAAGGGACACAGGCCCAGCATCTCTGCATGGAGCCGGAAATCGCTGCAATTGCGGCAATCGCAAGGCGGCCAGCCAGCTCCAGTGGTGGAGGGAGACCATGGGGTGTGCAGCCCTGGGTATGGGTCATGGAGTGGGCACAGGGGTGGTGGGCCAGGGTACTGGCCCAATGGGACAAGGCCACCTGGAGAGTGCACTTTCAGATGGACAGGCACATTCTCCTGTGACTCTGAGCTGTTAACGCCCTGGCTGGAGAGACAGGACACACCCATGCGGCCCCCCTTCCCATGGTCCAGTGGGTGGCCATCAGGGTCTGGCCCTTGCGACAGCTGACTCCTGCTGTTCCATTGCGCAGCACTTCGGCGTTGGGGTGAGCACTGTGCCCCGGATACTGCGAGACGTCTGCGAGGCGGTGGAGCAATCCAGCTGGTGGACCAGGAGGCCATGATGGCTGGCTTCGTGGCTGGAAGATTCCCCAACTACATGGGCGCTGTGGACGGCACCCACATTGAGATCCTCCACCCATCCACTGGGGAGGCCTCAGAATATGTCTACCGACACGGGTACCACTCCCTGCAGCTGCAGGCGGTCATGGATCACCGGGGGTGGTTCATAGACATTTACACGGGTCACTCTGGGTGCAGCTATGATGCCCGGATCATGACCATCTCTCCCTTCTATGCCCGGATGTACCACGGGGACTTGGCAGACATGGGGATGACCCAGATCGAGGGGGTGATGATACCCCCATGCATCCTGGGGGACCCGGCCTATCCGCTGGCTGATGAAGTCATACCCGGTTGCCAGGAACCCAGTGGAGGCACTCTACAATACCTGCCTGTGCGTGAGCAGGACCGTGGTCGAGAGGNGACTGGAAGGCAGATGTGCGGACCCACCAGGCTTGCTGGTGGCTGGGGCAGTTGCGAAGGCAGTGGGGATGCTGAGGGGCCTGGCATTGGGGCTGGGGCAGGCAGGTTGCCCGGAGGGGCATCTGTCATCATGTACACGCTCATGCTCCCTGCGTGCAGTAGCAGAGATGTGCCAATATCATGGGAGAGGTCCATCTTGACCGAATGCTCCCTCACCATCCTGTCGATGGCCTGTTCCAGCTGTCCAAATGCCTCCACCTGGCTGCTGTGCTCCCGGTGCTCCCGCCTCCATTCCATTTGCAGCTCCATTTGCAGCCTCTGGTCCCTTGCCTCCACTTGTTGGATGGTCCTTTCTGTGACTGCCTCCATCCTATTGATGGCCGCGATCATCCGCTCGCACTGTTCGGTGGTTGAGCGGACTATGTCCTCTGCCTGCTCCTCACTCCAGAGCTGTACCCATGCCCGGTGCTCCCTCATCTGTTGCACTTGCTGGTGTGCCTCACCTGGGACCTCCGGCTGCTCCCGGGGCTGCTCTCTGCTGTCCCGCTTACCCGCCTGTTACAGGTGCCAGGGTGTGCTGTGCCCTGTGGGGATATGGGAGGCGTTGGGTGGGGGTGGTCTGACAGTGTGTTCCAGCAGCCCCCAGGGCACCATCCCGGTGGTCTGGGGTGTCCGGGTTTGCTGGGGGCAGCCCCATCCCCGGTGTGCCCCCTTCCCCCCCCTCGGCCCATCCCCCCGGTCCGTGTCCCGACCCACCCACTTGCTTACCCTCGATGTCTGTCTTGGAGCCCTCCGAGGCCAGTCCCTCTGTATTACTGGGGTCCCCCTGTGTCCACTGGCTGAGGGTAACCATTGTGCCAGCCTCAGATTCTCCTGGTCCAGACAGGGGCTGGGGTCTCTCGGGGCTGGTGCACAAGGAGGGCCTGCCGGTCCCCGAGATCCCAGGGCATTCCTCTTGGGTGTCAGGGTCCCTGTAGCCATTTCCTTCTAGGGCGGCGGTGAGGGGAGTTGGTACCTCGGCCCGTTCTCTGCCCTTGACCATGGCGCTCCCCACGAGGCACGGGGCAACAATGGATCCCTTCATGTTAAGGATGCGGTCCAGGGTGTTGTAGTAGGGGGTGGTACGGGCTTTGCAGCCGGATTGCCGGTTGTTGTCTTTTATGGCCTTGTACCCCCTCTTAAGCTCCTTGACCACTGAGCGGCACTGGGCCACGGTTCTGTGGTGCCCCACCGCCTCCATGTCCCGCACATCTCCTGGCAGATGTGCTCATTCTGCTGGTTGATAGATAGCTCCAGATGGTGCTCCAGGGTCCCCCAGATCCTGATGAAGTCTTGGTTTTCCCTGTGCCCCCATTGCCCCACTCGGTGGTACGGCCGTCTCCCCTTAGAGCCATCCTGGTCCCAGTCCTCCTCCTCCTCCTCCTCCGCATGCCCTCCAGCCCTCTCCTCCAGGGGCTCAGGCTCCTGGGTCCATTTCCGTGTCTGTGGGTTGACGGGGGGGCGCGTTGGTTTCCGGGTTGCCTCTTCCCGGCAGCCCTCCCCCTTTCCCCCCACCTGCCAGCCCACTTGGCATCCTTGGAGCCCGTGCACCTCCATCCCACCCCCCTTTGGTCCCCTTACCCGTTTCTGGGGTGCCTCATCCCTGGGGCCAGTTGCAGGTGCTGGGGCTACCTGCCCCGGCTGCTGCTGCTGCTGTCCCTCCACCACCTCCAAGTGCAGCATGACCACCTCCTCTGCCTGCTCCTCCTCCTCCTCCACCACCTTCTGCCTTGCTCTCTCACCCTCCGTTGTCCTCTCCTTTCCATCTCGCTCCATCCTGCCACGTTCCCCTGTTGCCAGGTGCTCTTTAAATCTCCCTCCCCGGCCTGTGTTGATGCTGGTTGCCTGGCAATGACGCTGCATGCTTTGTCTCCTGCTGGGAATCATTTTGCTTGATTCCGGCCAGTGGTTGCCATTCAAATGTTACTTCTTTTTGTTTCCAGGTGGGAATTACTTTGACCACGCTTTCGGAGATGGTCCGGGCTGGACCTCCGGAAGGGTGGTTGATTTTGACCCCTGCTGGGGATTGACTGTGGTGAAAATCTTGCACCCACCGAACAGATGTTTAGGGTAGGGCTGAAACGGCAGCAGCTTTTACCACGCTGTGATTCCATTCTGCCATTTCGGATTTGCCCACGCCACACCGCGGCTTTTCTGCCAACATTCCGATAATTCTGCCGGCATTCTGCAAATTCGGAAACTATCGGAAAAATTGCGGAATTGTCAGAAACTGTCGTAAAACCCCTGTTCCGCTATTTTGTGGTGCTGATGGAATGGCGGAAGTAGCGAAAATGGCATGTTTCCGCTATTTGTGACGCCTGTGGAAGTAGCGGAATGAAATTACCAGAACTACGGAAGTAGCAGAATGAGCAGAATGAGCGCCTCTGCTACGCCGTACCACTAATTGTGGAAATGCTGTTTCCGGCGGAACTAGCTACTGCTGCGACTTTCTGCTAAAGCCCTAGTTCAGGGCGCTTTGGCCCTGCTGTGGGATTAACCGTGGTTCACTGTGGTTGACTGTGGTCTCGTAATGTCTGAAATCACCCTATATGTACCACTTTTCAATAAGGTTAGCTAAAGGGAACTGATATTAGAAGCAATTGAATGTTCTGATTTTAAGAAAAGCTCCATACACATTCATGACTACACCTTCTTTATCTTCCATCAACTTTGCATGAAACGTGTGAATATTATGTCCCTCCACAAGCTTAACAATCCTGCCAATTTTCAGAGAGAGTAGATAACAGGTCCTGATGGTATAACTTGAAAACACATCTGAGCTGTAACGTTTTTATATTTCGTCCTGTTTACAGGACATTTAGCACACATGTACAACATACCTTCCCTGTCATCTCTGCCAAACTACAGAACAATGTGAAAAAGGGGCCTAATTATATAAGCAATTGAAGTTGTCCCCTTGAAGACCATTAATCAGATAAATAGCAGCACATGCAGTGCCAGTCAGAGGCAGGCACCTGGCATGGCAGGGGGAGGGAGGCTGTAGGAGGGAGAATGTGGAGGAGCTACCCAAAAGACAGACAGATTCATGGCCAATTACTGCATGCTTCCAGTTTTACAGGACCAATTGTTAGTGGCTTTGAGGTGGGAATAGGGGGTGGCCTTCAGGCAGTCATAGAAGGGACGTAACTGGGACTTTGGGGAAAGCATCGCAGCAATCAGGAGACATAGTCTACACATCCAAGCTTCATCACAATCACATCCTGCAGCACTGTGACAGAGGACTCTTTCCTAAACAGATGCTTCTGACTTCCCAGTAACAAGTGAGGAGAGATGTTGGGATGGTCACAGCACAGAATGAGGATATTTTGTTGATATTTTTGCTGGTCAGTTGGCATCACAAACCAATCTTATGACATGTAAGAGAATCCCTGGCATAGGCTCCTTCTCTGCATATGCTGTTCAGGCATCTAAAATTGGGTCCCTTTTCACATCTATCTGATATTTGGCAGAGATGATAATGAAAGGGTGATATACAGCTCTTACAAATTTCATGTACACTAGTTGGACTACAAAGATGTTACAGTCAGTCATACATTTATAAGTTATTTGCTTATACCACCAGAACCATTCATCCAATCCTTCTGAAAGTTGGCAGAGATAGTAAATATGGGAAGGTGTATTACCATCCCAGGTTTCATCTACATTAAATGCGAGTCAAAGAAGTTACAGCTAAGAATGTATATGAAGAATTTTTGCAAAATAATATAATTTAACTGCTTATAAAATTTGATTCCTTTATCTAATATTTTTGGAATTTGGTACACTTTGCTGCCCTCCATTGGAGGTACAACCCCGCCAGGGTGTAGCCAAATGTAATGAAAAACAAAAAAAAGAGGTAAAGCAGAAAATGGGTTTTTCATTGAAACTAATGAAAAATGAAAACAAAAGTTTTATATTTATCAAAACAAAACCAACATATTTAAATAACAAAAATGAAAAAATGAAAACAAAAAACGACATGGGCCCCTGGTGCACACCTCTGCTACAAATGAGAATCTCATTGACATTGGCCCTTTCCAGCGAGAATCCCTGGTTGAGAAACTCATGAGAATCAGCCATTCTCATAGCCATTCTCACGAGTTTCTGAGCATCAGCACCTCCTGAATTCCTTTGAAATGTACAAGCGGGACCAGTGCTTGTAAGTGTGACATGCTGGCCCCCCTCCCCAGCCTACCATCTAATAGGCCAAAGCCCCTGGGACTTCTGGCCCTCACAGGCTTATCGGATGATAGGCTGGGAGATGGAAACCCCAATTAATCCCTGTAAAATTGAGAAACGTAGCCAGTGGTTATAAATTTCAAAGGCTGGCTTCCTCCTCAGCATAACAGCAAATAGGGCTCTTCACCTCCACCCCCACCCCAGCTATTAGCTGATTGGCAGCGAAAAGGACGCCCCAAAGGCTCTTATTCTCACCCACCACCTCATTTGGTGAGGGGGGGGGGACTTAGGGGGAGGGGAAAGGGGAAGGGGGGGTTGCTTTTTGCACATTTTAAAAATTGTTTTTACTATTCAATGAACTGCTTTTTTGTCATTATATTTATTTTATATTGTTTTATACTATTTTTATTATTGTTATATTATTTATTAACTTGTTGTGAACCGCCCCGAGCTGCCGGATTAAGGAGGGGTGGGATATAAATGTATATATAAATATTAAAATAACGAATGCGCACAAGATCAAACCCCAGTGCCTACCGAACATGAAAGAACAGGGGAACGTGGGAGAAAAACTCGCATTTAAGGAAAAATGCAATGGGCAAACCAGTCAAAATATGTAAAGCACCAGGTACATGGCTGGTGCTATACAAATGTTGATGATGATGATAATAATAATAATTAATAATTAATAATGGCAGAGCTTACCCCTTCCCTAAACAAGGACAAGTTGGTTAAAATAACAGCCTCAGTCGGCTTGTGGTCACCACCTCCCACAGCTTTTCAGGGTTTGGTGCGTGAGCCAAATTCAATAATGATAGTATTTTTAAAATTATTTAGCGTCCCCCCATCTGCCATGGCAGTCTGAGCGCTTCACCTAGAACAATTGAGCACAACTTTTTTTAATCCTCACAACAACCCTGTGAGGTAGGTTAGGCTGAGATAAAATTGTGACTGGCCCAAGGTCCCCCAGTGAGTTTCTGGCTAAGCCAAGATGTGAACTAGGGCCTCCCTGATACTCCTCGGACCAGGGACTGCGCCCTTAGTCACTACACCACAATAACCCAGTCCCAGGCCATTATTGTTGTTAGGAAACCTTGCTGCCCAAGGGAAATGAAATTTCTGATGTCCAGGGGGTATGAAAATTCCCCGTTGTAAATTTTAAAGTGATAAATAGGGAGGGACAGGAGCCCCATGGGCTTTGCCTATCAGCTAATAGGCGGGGGGGCGGGGGGAGCTGGGGCAAACCAGCCTTTCAAATGTACAAGTGCTGACCACACTTGTAAATTTCAATGGGATTGAGGAGGTGGCACAACATGTCGAGAAAGTTGCAAGATCTTGCAGTCCTTGCGAGAAAACCACGCCATCTCGCAAGGACTGTGAGAAGAATCTCGGGGCATTCTCGCGAGAAGCATTAGGCGTCTTGTTCCCATCCACGTTTTAAGGCTGAAACCCTCGCGTGTTTCTGATCTTTTCTTTTCAACAAGTTGAAATCATCTGAAAGCAGCCTAGGGTAGGACAGGAGCCAAAACCAGGCTTGCATAAATTGATAGAAACGAGAGAGCACAGTTTAGATGCACTTATAAAAGTTTTCCTAAAAACACAGCAGTCATCAATTGCCCCCCGCTCCCAGTCTTCACTGACTTCCTGTCTTTATGAGTCTGACAATGAATTATGTACGAACCCAGGGGAAGCAGCTTTGACGCGAAGCATTAGCAGTCAGTAGAAGGACGCTATCAGGGCAGCAAAGGCATTTTAGGCTCTGACTTATTATATTCCTTCAGAAGCCTCCCTCTTTGAATACCAATCCTAGAAAGTTCCCCTTGCTTCTGACTTTGCATCTCCAGGCGGTTGCTTGAGTAACTCTCTAAATCTGGATATGCCCCTGCTGATGCTTTGTTCAATATTTGCCCTATTCTATGGCACGGCGACAGAATCAGTTAAGGAAATGGGCTCATTACACAGGTGAAAATCTGTTGAGAATGGATGTCTGATTGTATAACCTTCACACAATCCCAGGTGTATGACAGAGAAAGGGAGAAAAATGCATGAGTCCTAAGTTCAGTCTAAGTATTCATTTGGCTAGGAATCCAAAATGCAATATGATTCTGTGCTTTCAGATCCTGCTTCCGCTGACTTTTTGTACGATGGCTTCTTGTTGGCCAGCATGTAGTGGTGCTTTTCCAGTGACTTTCTAAGATAGAATATTATTATTATTATTATAGTGCTTTCACAATGCAAAGTCGCCAACAATCCTTGTCTAATTCACCCTCACAGCAATCGTGTGAGGGAGGTCATATAGGCCCTTTTCACATGGGTTCCCCGCCCGGTGTGGGGCGATGAGTGGGTGTCAGTAAGAATGGCACCCACGGTGTGTGGGGGGGGTGCGTGCATGCTCCCACGCTCTACCCATCACCTACGCATGGAGCAATGGCACCCAATGCCGGTAGCTCTGTGCGTTGATTATGTAGTTGGGTGTGCGCCTGTGAAAACGGATGCACACCCATCTCCATACACCGCAGGGGCACACCCATTCCCCCACCCACCATGGTCCATTGGAAAAGGGCCATAGAGATGAAACAGGTCCCTGATTTGGCACCTAAAGGAAGTTGCTGTATTTCTGGGTATAATTTGGGGTATCCAAATGGGTACCCGAATACCATTCTGGTACTCAAAAAACTGACATTTCGGTTACTGGTTTTTTGATTACCTAAAATTACCTCAAACCCTGAAATAATATCTCCAAAATTGCCAGCGTCCAGAATGAAATGAATGAAATCAGGTGATATTTGGTTTGATTTCAATGCTAGGAATTTTATGGGTATTACCCATTTTTGTGGATCCTTATTTCAGCTCTGATCATTATTATTCCCATTTTATGGATGGGCAATGGATTTTACATAAGAGTAAGAAAGTGACTTGCTCGAGACCATCCCGTGAATTCATGTGAATAAGAAAGGATTTGAACGTGGGACTCCTAAGTTCAATTCCAACTTCATATACACTGTCTCTCATATTAGTAACATATTTTAAAGCACCCCTTCTTTTTAGATCAAATCATTGGGACCAAACTGTCCAAATGGACACCCCATATGGTACAATGACTTTCCTGTGTGGTCCTGAGAGCATTTGCTCCCCTGCAGATCTTGACAGGAAAAAGAAACACTCTCCATCTGCAATTCCAGCTCTGGACTTGTGGGTCAGGTGGTGCCCAGAACTCCTGTTCCATTCTGAGCAACAAACCCTCCTCTGCTCTCAACCCATAGAAAAGCAATCCGTGGTAATTTCTTTGGCTGCTGTTGAAGCTTCACAAGACAAGCCAATGAGCGGGCCGGCCAGATGCCAGGAATCTTGTGTAGAATTAGGCAGCTGTACACTTCTCCTCCACTGCTGCCTATAGAGTAGTACTGGTCAGGGTAGCTATGGGACAAATGATAGCTGGGCATCGCCATTGTAAGCAGTGCCAAGCTGGCAGTTTGCTCCACTGTAGACAACCTACCTCATAATCCCCCCCGCAGCTCAGTAACAACAGGATACTTGCATGGAACAATGCATATTGTTTGAGGCTGCAGATAGAGCGGAAGTAGGTATCCAGTTTGGTACCTGTGGAAAATACATGAATTTTCAGGTACTGCATTTATTTATTATTTATTCTATTTGTTCAAATTTAATACCCCGCACATCACGCCAAAGGTGGCTCAAGGCAGCTTACAATATTAAATATATTTTAAATATTAGTGCATCAGGTATCCGTACCTGAATAATGTTTATTTTGACTACCCGAGAAACTGAAATTTTGGTTTTCCAGTTTTTGAGTACCTGCAATTACCTGAAAACCCAGGAAATACCCCCCCCCAAAAAAAAATATAATCCAGAAGTTGAAAAATAGGGATGAAAATGGTTTTTCATGTATTCCGTAATTTTGGTATTCTGGGTACTTGATCAGAAAACACTTTGGGTATTGAAAAGTACCTGAATTGTTTGAGTCAGTTTGGGTACAGTGAATTTGGTATATATATCAAATTTTGCGGATGTCCATGTCCACTCTAGTTGCAGCTTTACACTCCTTTGAAAATAGTAGCCCCCCTGGTTCCCTCTCCTCTTTCCTCCCGGACTTTGAATCCTGGCTCACCTTCTTCCTCTCCGATGATATCCCCACTCTTATCCTTGGTGATTTCAACATTCACGTTGACACGCCCTCCGCCCCCTCTGTTTCCCGCTTTCTCTCTCTCGCTTCCTCCTTTAATCTCCGACTCTGGACCGACTCCCCCACTCATACTGACGGCCATTCCCTCGACCTCGTCTTCACTCGAAACTGTTCTCTAACTGACCTCTCCTTTGACCCCTTCCCTAGTTCTGATCACTTCCTCGGCTCCTTCAGCCTTTCCCACCGACCCCCCTCCGCCTCCCCCTCTATGCGCCCCTTCCGCAATATGCAGGCCCTTACTCCCTCGGAGTTTGCCGCACATCTTTCCCCCCTTCTCCCCCCCGTTTTCGCCTCCTCCTCCCCTGACTCTGCTGTCTCTGCTCTCAACGCTTCTCTCTCCTCGACCCTTGACTCTCTTGCCCCCCCCTCTGCTCGCCCCGTCCGCCCCCTCGACCCCCGCCCCTGGCTTACCCCTGCCATCCGCTACCTCCGCTCCTGCGCCCGGGCTGCCGAACGCCTCTGGCGCAAATCCCGCTCCCTCCCTGACTTCCTCCATTACAAATTCTCCCTCTCCTCCCTCTCCTCGGCTATCTCCCTAGCTAGGCAGCGCTATTATGCCTCTAGGATCGAATCTTTCTCCCGCGACCCTCGCCGCCTTTTCTCTACTTTCGACTCCCTTCTCAAACCCCCCTGCCCTCCTCCGCCCTCTTCCCTTGCTGCTCAGGATCTTGCGTCGTTCTTCACCTCCAAGATTGACAAGATCCGTCGGGATATTGCCTCCCTCCACCCCCCGCCCCCCTCCCTCCTCGCATCCTTCCCTCCTGCCTCTCTCCAGGAAATCTCTGCTCTTCTCTCTTCATCCAACCCCTCCACCTGCCCCCTTGACCCGATCCCCTCCCGCCTCCTGACCTCTATTGCTCCCACTGTCGCTCCCCCCCTTCTGCATGTTGTCAATCTCTCCCTTTCCACAGGCTCCTTCCCCTCTGCCTTCAAACATGCCACTGTCTCCCCCATCCTCAAAAAGCCTACCCTGGACCCTTTCGATCCCTCTAGTTACCGGCCGGTCTCCCTCCTTCCCTTTGCTTCGAAGCTCCTGGAACGTGTCGTCTACTCCCGCTGCCTGAACCTCCTCTCTGCCAACTCCTCCCTCGACCCTCTCCAGTCCGGCTTCCGCCCCCTCCACTCTACTGAAACTGCCCTGGCCAAGATCACCAATGATCTACTTGTCGCTAAATCGAAGCGCCACTACTCCGTTCTTGTCCTCCTTGACCTCTCTGCTGCCTTTGACACTGTCGACCACTCGCTCCTCTTGGACTCGCTTTACTCTTTGGGCTTCCGTGGCTCTGTCTTTGACTGGTTCTCCTCCTACCTCTCTGACCGCTCCTTTAATGTCTCCCTCCCCGAGTCGACCTCCCCCTCCCTTCCCCTCTCGGTTGGGGTTCCCCAAGGTTCTGTCCTTGGCCCTCTCCTCTTCTCTATCTACACCCGGTCCCTTGGTGAAATTATTGCCTCCCACGGGTTCCAATACCATCTCTATGCTGATGACACCCAACTCTATCTCTCTACCCCCTCTCTCTCCTCCTCTGTCCGCTCACGCCTCGTCGACTGCCTCTCTGATATCTCCGCCTGGATGTCCCGACGCCAACTCAAACTGAACATGGCCAAGACTGAACTCCTCATTTTTCCTCCATCCCCCTCCTCTCCCTCTGACCTGACCGTCTGCATTGATGGGGTCACCATCCGTCCTGTTCTCCGTGCCCGCAGCTTGGGCTTCATTTTTGACACGCACCTCTCCTTTAAACCTTACATTGACTCTGTGGCCAAATCCTGCCGATTCGCTCTCCTCAACATTGCCCGCATACGCCCCTTTCTATCTGTCTCCTCGGCCAAAATCCTTGTTCATGCCATGGTTATCTCTCGCCTCGACTACTGCAACCTCCTCCTTGCTGGCCTCCCTCGCTCCCACCTGTCCCCCCTTGTTGCGATCCAAAACTCTGCCGCCAAGATCATTCACTCTGCCCGTCGCTTCGACCATGTAACGCCTCTCCTCCTCTCCCTTCACTGGCTCCCCCTTCCTGAACGTATCCTGTTCAAACTCCTGGTTTTCACGTTCAAATCGCTCCATGACCAAGCTCCCCCTTACCTCTCGGACCTAATCGCCCTACGCACTCCTGCGCGCGCTCTCCGCTCTTCCTCTGTCCCCTCCCTCGCTCTCCCTCGTTTCTCCTGCTCGCCCAACCGCCTTCGTCCCTTCTCCCTCGCTGCCCCGCATGCCTGGAACTCCCTCCCTGCCGACATCCGCCTTGCCTCCTCCCTCCGCTCCTTCAAATCCCTCCTCAAGACCCACCTTTTCCATGCTGCCTTTCCCAATGCCCTCTAGTCTTTCCCCTTGCTCTTACTGTCAGCCCTCCTCTGCTGACTGCTGCTACCGACCACCTTGTAACCAAGCCAAGTACACGCACCTGAGACTTCGCATCCGCCTGAATGTTTGTTTGTCTTCTCCCATGTCTCTCCCGCTGTCCCCTCTCCCTGTCTCCCCCTCCTTGTCTTTTAGATTGTAAGCCACAGGCAGGGACCGCATCTGATTGTATGTTCTGTACAGCGCCAGGTTGCAACTGACGCTTTATAAATGTTTAATAATAATAATAATAATAATAGTAGCCATAGGGACCTCAGAATGAGACCGTGGCTAATTGCAAAGGAACATGGTGGCTAACATAGACCATGAATTACAAGCAGATACAGTGTTTTTAATGCAATCCTTCTTGAGCAGCTACTTTCATTGCTGAACGCTGCAATGAAACGGATGACAGATTCGTCTGAAACTCCAATAATGAAAAGCACTAGACGGCTCGCCGTTTTTTTGCTGTAAGTTACCCTTGCCCCTCCACAGGTGAAAAGTGACTATGAAAGGAAGCCATTTTTCACACCAAAGCTACAGGATACAATTTTCAGACCTTTCAAAGACTGGTCCTGATTTTTCTTCAGCAGTCTTGAGCACCTGCCGTTTTCCATTGACCTCAGGTACCCAACTTTGAAATGCATGGTCTTTAGTCTTCAAATCCGGCTCATTTAGGGATTTAGTATTTCAAAGCGAAAGGATTTCACCCAATCAAATGTTCCATGCAGCGAGGGAAGTGAGATATGACAAGGCAGTGACTCAAAGGCAAAAGAGGCGAAGAGATTATCATTCCCCAAAGCACATATACTTGAAAGACGGGTTAATGAGCTCTTAAATGGCATTAATTTATTTGGAATGCAATACTGGAGTTTTTTCTTTCCCTTCATCTTCACGTATGACAGAAGTCATTTTTAAATATGTCCCTTGTGACCTCTGGATGCAAAAGGGACTGATTGCAAGATAATAAAAAAAAAAGTCAACTGGGTTTTGTTATATACAGCTATACATTCCTCCTGGCAAAGTCTCAATCTAGCTTGAAAGCCGACTCCTGACCTCCTTGACGAAGGACTCCGTGAGGTCTGAAAGCTTGCACACCTCCACCAACTTGAGTTGGTCTGATAATAGATTAGGGATGTGCGAACAGAACCGAGTTTGGAAATTCAGTTCGGTTCGAAAATCGAGTTTGGTTTGAAAGTTTGTTTCGGTCGACTGAACTATTTGAGTTCAGTTGAATTCTGAATTTCCGAAACGCGTTCGCACATCCCTGTAATAGATATCTCCACACTATTTTGGTCCTTGTTACATGAGACGGGACTACACATGTCCATGGAGATCCTCTGCATAGGCCCATGTGACCACCATGGCAGGTGAGTGGGGGTGCGTGCATGCTCCTGCAATACACCAGTCTCCACCCACCTCCACCCATAGCCCACCTGTGGAGCAATTGGCCAGAATGGCGATTGCTCAGTACGTGGAGTTAGGTGAAGGTGAGTGGAGATGGGCGTGTGCCCGTGTACTGCCACTCCCCCTAACCCTTGCACTGGTGTGCACACTCATCCCGCCCCACAGCCCCTTGAAAAGGGGCTTTTGTCTCTACTATTAGATCCAAGCATACATGATTTATACCACCGATTGCAAGCAGTCTCCAAGAGTGCTACTACTGTCCCACCCTCCCCCTCTCTTCCTCTGTGTCCCCCAGCTCGCTGCTGTCCTTCCCAGCACTCTTGGCATACGCATTCAAACCCTTTGATTTGCCCAGTGTCAAGGGCTCTGAAGGAAGGACTCTCTCCTTCTTTAGCTGATAGAAAGTCAGCCACTCACTGCATTCACTCTAGTCCCCCCCCATATATGGTTGGAATACTTCCTCCAGACTAGAGCTGAAAAGGCGTGTCCAGAAAATTCCCATCAAACTTGGGGTGCCCAAACCAACCCATTTGCATTCGGGCACCAACACAACCTGGACTACCTGTGCTGTCCCTCAGATGACTCACCTGCCCGGTCGCTGCTCCTGTTTATCTTCCCAGCCCGTTCTGCTGCTTAGCTGAGCTTGGTGGTGCACCACGATCCCCATAGTGGGGGTGCACCCTGGGAAACTCCCGACACCGTCAGCTCCCCAGGCTCCTCTGGCCCCTTGCGCACCCCTGTTATGGGGACTGTGGTGCATTGTCTGGTTCAGCTGAACAGCAGCCTGGGCCAGAAAAAGGAGGGGAACAGTAGCTGGAGGAGCAGCGTGAACAGTGGCACGGTTGGGTGACCGAGTCAGCCTGGGGAGCACGCAGAGCCAGGGCATCTGAGAAAGTAATAGGTTCTCCAGCATCTGGACAAGAAATAGGGGTCAGGTAAACCCGTTGAGTGCCCACTGGGGGTGCCCAAACATGCAGGTATTACCCGTGGATAGCAATTGGAACACCTCATTCTCTGTTCTCTGGAGTGACCCATGTGGTCCAGGGGGCCACTATGGAGAGGGCGTTCTCAGTGGCCACACCTCGGCTGTGGGATTGCCTCCAGGTGCAGGACTGGATGGCGCTGGGCCTCCCTTCCTTCCAGCATATAACTAAGACCTGGCTGTTCCACCAGGCATTTGGTGGGGGAGATGGGTTGTGGGTTAGGTAGGAGGAGGAAGATCTACTTTTTTTGCCTTCTCTTTTACTGTATTGTTTTAGCTTGCTGTTTTATGTAAGCTTCACCGAACTGCCTGGAGCAGGAGGGGCAGGGTAGCAAAATTTGTTAAAATAAATAAAAATAAATAAAAGATATGCTCTACCTGCTGAACCCTTACAGCAGACTCCATAGACCCAGGCGTTTCACAATGTATTCTAAAATAATATGCAGAGCTCGCCTCTTCAGAACTTACAGACCCTG
Organism: Sphenodon punctatus; assembly: GCA_003113815.1. Classification (NCBI taxonomy): domain Eukaryota; kingdom Metazoa; phylum Chordata; class Lepidosauria; order Sphenodontia; family Sphenodontidae; genus Sphenodon; species Sphenodon punctatus. The sequence goes on from QEPC01014177.1 coordinate 3,197,513, forward strand.
GAAGCCTTTCCAAAAGAGATGTGCTAGTTCAGCTCCACGTAGAGTCAGCTCAGCCATAGGATAAACTACAGCTGAAGTGAGTTCCTGTAAAAATGGTATAGCTGTCGCATTTACAATGCCTGAATTGACTCAAGAATTTTGCATATTCTTGGTGCCGACTGAAGCTGAATCCCAACAAGACGGAGTTGATGGTGGTGGGAAGGGCAGTGGATGTGGTCGCAATCATTGATTGGGTCCGCAATCCACTGGTATCCCAAGTCCGTAGTCACTACGTGCTCCTCAATCTGAAGCTCCGCCTTGATTTCCAGGTGAGGACCGTGGCGAGAAGTGCATTTCACCAATTACATCTGGTGCAACAACTTCGACCGTATGTTTCAGATAGTGACCTGGCCACCATCATCCATGCTTTCATTACCTCGAGATTGGACTATTATAATGCACTCTATGGGGCTACCTATGGTGACAGTCTGGAGACTGCAGCTAGTGCAGAATGCTGCAGCCTGTCTCCTTACGGGTATGGGTCGCTGTGGGCACATTACACCCATGCTCTGGGCTCTGCACTGGCTGCCTAAAGTCTTCTGGACCTGATTCAAGGTATTGATTTTGACCTATAAAGCCCTACATGGCCTTGGCCCGACTTACCTGCCGGACCACCTCCCTCTCCACACTCTGGATCAGCCTCTGCCGTTCGCTGGGGGCTCCCTTCTCGAGGTCCCCTATGTGGCTTGAGGGGCCACTATGGAGAGGGCATTCTCGGTGGTCACACCTAGGCTGTGGAACTCTTTCCCAGTGGAGGCTCAGGTGGTCCCAGATCTCCCTTCCTTCCATCATATGTGTAAACTCTGGCTGTTCTGCCTGGCTTTTGGTGAGGGAGATGGGGTGTACGGTGGGCTGGGGGGAGGGGTGGTTTGGTTTTGTGCCTTTCCTTTTTATTGTATTTTATGTTTGTATTTATATATGTTTTAACATTTTAAGCTGTCCCGGGATGCTTGGAGCAGGAGGGGCGCGGTATTAAATGCTTTTATAAATAAAATAAAATAAAAATAAAAATTGTTGAGTACCGATTAGTAACTGGTGTTACTTGGTCACCTGAGTACAACAATTTCAATGGTTTTACCACTTCTGAGGGTATTCAATTCAACTCTATTTATACTGGGGCTGATCCCAAGCCCCATGGACCAGCGCGTACGGTACATACAGCATGCACACGCATATGAGTATGCAAGCAGTGTGCACCTCAAGCATGGGGCCTACAGCATATGTGAAAACTACGCAGAATGGTGCTATGCATGGTGGGTTGGGACTGCACCCATTGGCTGCTCTACATGTCGGTGGATCTCATTTACAATGGATTATTTGGTTCCCACACTCTGAGTGATTTCCTGCTGTTAATAAATGTGCAGTTACCCAATCATGGAGTAGAAACCACGCTAAACCTTGCAACTTAGGTGTCTCATCACATGCCACAAATAGGACACTTTCACTAATGTAAAACTATATGGCTGGAAGGAACTTCTGGAGCCTCTCCCAGCCCCCTCACCGCCCAAAAGAGGCAATATCAATCACACCTAATTCGCCCTGGTGGTGGTTTATTCAACCTGTATTCTCAAACCCTCCGCAGGCTAAAAGATGCTTACATGAAAATTTTCAGTGATTAACAAATTTGTAAAAATCAAAGTCTTCTTCATGGTAATTTACAAAGGCAAAATAGTGCTACATCTGTCAGACACATTGTTTACCACTAATATTTTGTTCAGCTCTCATTAGGAAAAAGTTTGCCAACTCTTAACATTCTAGGATGGAATCATATTTAGGACTGCACATATTTTTGTTCTAATTAGTCTGCTATTTAACTTGATTAAGCTAAATAATGAGGTAAGACATTACTGGAAATATCACTTGATTAAATGAGGCTTTATGTCGTGATGAATTCTACCTCAATGGGTGTTTTTACACACACATTTCTCTTGCATGTTTGCTGTTAAATCCTGAACTTTCTGTGTGTCTAAAGCACTCACCCAGATCTTAAATATCTGGCATTTTGAATTTCTGCATTGAACTTCTCCCAGAATATGTGTGTGTAAAAAGTTCTCCTGGTAAACCACTTTGCTCCAGGCTGCTGTGGTCACTTGGTTTCCATGGCAGCCCCTCACGTTCATACAGCTTGCATGAAAGTGGCCTTACTTGTGGACTTGTAAATCCAGAAGATTGAAAGATCAGCAGCACTTTAAGGTGTGTGTAAAAATGCCCAGTGTTAATTTGATTTATGATATCCTAGCATCCACCTCTCTCCCATCAGAGTTACACTCTGGCTGATTTTATGCTGGTACTAAGATGATTGGTTTAATAATGATTGCTTTGGTAGCTTAGTGCTTTGTTTTTGTTCATTGCAGGTGAGGTCCTCTGAATAACACTGAATAATGAAGGAGGAGGGGTATGTTTATAAAAATGGGAATCAGGATTGGTTTCTAAACAGAGAAAGAAGGGTTACCCAGTCTACAAACTGCTAGTAGAAGCCCTACTGAAGCCATGCACAGGGTAATTAATGAATCACTGCCCCATTGCAGAAACTTACCTTCCATCTGGCCACTGCTGCTGTTCCTCCTGGGCTGGTCCCCCGTCGCCGCTGCTGCTCTGGGTCCCCACTGACCACCTGTGGGGAAGAAAGATCTGAGGGGGCTGGGGGAGCCTAGAAGCCAAAGCACAGAGACTGGGTGCTCTGGCCTGATTCCCCCTCCCCCTCTTCCCGCACCCGGAAGGTGCCTGAGGGGATATTAAAGGGTGCTGCAGCCAAAAGGTGTGGCCCCTTTGGAGACTGTAGGGGGACCAGGGGGGTTACTATGTTGGTGAGCTGTCTTGGTCAGGTTTTAAGGGGAGAGGGGGGTTAGCAGGGGCAGTTTTGGATGGGGGAGCCTAGAAGCCAAAGCACAGAGACTGGGTGCTCTGGCCTGATTCCCCCTCCCCCTCTTCCCGCACCCGGAAGGTGCCTGAGGGGATATTAAAGGGTGCTGCAGCCAAAAGGTGTGGCCCCTTTGGAGACTGTAGGGGGACCAGGGGGGTTACTATGTTGGTGAGCTGTCTTGGTCAGGTTTTAAGGGGAGAGGGGGGTTAGCAGGGGCAGTTTTGGATGTGGGAGGAGGAGGTTTCCCTGACATAGAACCCTGGTGGCATCAGGGGAGTATGCCGGGGGGGGGGGCAGCAGGTGGGGGGTGTTGTTCAACTCCCAGTGGGAGAGGGAGGGGGGATGAGAGGGAGATGATACCTCCGATGCCAATCCCTGGTGGCAGCAGTGGGATCGGCTGGAGGCGGGGGGCAAGGGGGGAGGGAGGGGAGGAAAAATAGGAGGTGGGGTATGGGGAGTGGAAAGGGGGAGGGGTATGTGGGGGGAGGTAACCTCTGGAGGAAGGATGAACAGTCAAGGGGTAGGGGTCAGGATGGAGTAGATGGGGGTGGAGCGGCCATAGGGATGATTGTGGGGTGGGGACGGCATGGTCCGAGGGGATGGATGACTCGTACTCCCAGGGGACCAAGCGTCCTATTGGAGGTTGAGAGGGTCACCCCCCCTCCACTGAGGGTGAGAGAGGATCGGGGTCTAGGGTATAAAGAACTGCTGCTGTTGAATGCAAGGTCCGTGGTGAATAAGGCCCCGGCTATCCGGGATTTGATTCTGGACGGGGCAGCGGACCTTGCATGCATCACAGAAACCTGGCTGGATGAGGGGGCGGGACTTGTTTTGGTGGACCTCATTCCGGGCGGCTGTGCAGCACCAGCCCCACATGGGGGGCTGGGGAGGAGGTGTAGCTATTGTTTTTAAAGAGGAATGGCCAGTTAGGAGATATCCGGTTCAGGAGATTCCAGGTATTGAGGCCCTCCATGTGGTGTTTTATTTGGTGGGGGGCAAGCTTGGGGTGCTGTCCGGAAACTTCCCTTGCCGCTCTAGCAGAGCTGGTCTTGGAGGTGGTGCTGAACTCCTCCAGGACTTTGGCTCTGGGGGACTTCAACGCCCACGCGACACCAGCCTTGTAGGAGCGGAGTGTGAGTTCATAGCCGCCATGGCAACCATGGACTTGTCCCAGGTGGTCAACTGCCCGACCCATGTGGGGGGCATATCCTCGACCTGGTTTTCTGTTCAGCCCTTGAGGTGGGTGGTCCGTTAGTGGGGAACGTAAGTATCACGCCCTTGTCATGGATGGACCATTATCTCCTACAGGCCAGCCTCTCAGCACACCCCCTCCAGAAGGGGAATGGACAAGTTCAGTTGGTCCGCCCTGGGAGGCTGATGGAACCGCAGCGGTTCCAGGAGACTCTGAGGGAGTTAACCCTAGACCCTGATGGCCACTCTGCTGATGTGCTGATCCAGCATTGGAACACCTTGCTGGGGGAGGCCATTGACAGGGTCACTCTGAGACATCCTCTGACTCCATCTTGTCACCACAGGGCTCCTTGGTTTACTGAGGGGGTGTGGTGTATGAAATAGGTAGGCAGGAGACTTGAGTGACGCTGGCATTGAACTCACTCTGAATCTGATCGACTTGTCCTTAGGGCCCATTTGCGGTCCTATGCTGAAGCCGTGAGGACAACAAAGAAAGATTTCTTTGCTGCCCTCATAGCGTCTGCAAAGTCATGTCTCGTGGAGCTGTTTCGGGTGGTGCGGGGGCTGCTCAGTCCGGCCTCCCTCCGCCTGGATGGGGATTTATCCCGGGCCCGCTGTGAGAAGGTTGCCATCTACTTCACAGACAAGATCGCTCCGATCTGGAGTAACTTTGACACAAGGTTGGAAGCAGTAGGTGAAGAGCATGAGGTTATGGGGGCACCGTCTGGTAAATCTTTCTGGGAGGAGTTTCAGGAAGTGACGCTGGCCAATGTGGTGGATGTCCTGGGGTCTGTTAGAGCCACTAGTTGTGAATTAGATCCATGCCAGTCCTGGTTCTTGAAAGCCTCCAGAGAGACATTGGGATGGTGCTGGCGAGGGTGGTCAATGTGTCCCTCCAGCAGGGGAGATTATTGCCCAGTCTCAAGGAGGCTGTGGTGCTCCCCCTGCTGAAGAAGCCATCCTTGGATGTGGATGCACTTGCCATCTACTGCCCCATCTCTAATCTTCCCTTGGCGGTGACTCTGCAGCTGCAGGCATATCTGGATAGTATCAGTTTCCTTGACCCTTTTCAGTCTGGGTTCTGCCCCGGCTATGGTACTGAGATGGTGTTGGTGGCCTTGGTGTATGATCTCTGCTGTGAGATGGATGCAGGATCTTCAACATTTCTGATCCTGCTAGATCTCTCGGCCGCTTTTGATACCGTGGACCATAGTCTGCCACTGAGATGGCTGCGAGACTTGGGTGGTCTGAATGGGACTGTCCTTGAGTGGTTCTGCTCTTTCTTTTCGGGGAGAAGCCAGTGGGTGGTGCTGGAGGCTGAAACATCAAGCCCCCGGGCCTTGACCTGCGGTGTTCTTCAGGGTTTAATCCTGTCTCCGTTACTATTTATTGTATATATGCAGCCCCTGGGGTAGATCGTGAGAGGGTTCGGGTGCAACGTCACTAATATACTGATGATACTCAGCTGTACTTCTTTTTTTCAACCGACCCAGGTCCTGCTGTCTCGATACTTTCCCAATGTTTGGAGGCCATGGCGGATTGGATGCCGTAGAACAGACTGAAACTTAACCCCGATAAGACGGAGGTAATGGTGGTGGGAAGGGTGGGGTGTGTGTGTTGGCTCCTCCAGTGGGGGGCGGGTCTGCCCGCCTGTAGCCCAGCAGGTTCGGAGTCTGGGGGTGGTGTTGGATTCAGACCTCCATCTAGATCGGTAGGTGAGGTGGTGGCTAAAGCTGCCTCCGCCAGCTGTATCTGGTACGGAGGCTTCTTCCATACATATCCGGGCCCGACCTGGCCACTCTCATTCATGCCTTAATCACCTCGAGGCTAGACTACTGCAATGTGCTCTATGTGGGGCTTCCCCTGTTTCTGGTCCAGAGGCTGCAGCTAGTGAGGAATGCAGCGGCCCATCTCCTTACAGGGACGGGTCGGCAGGAGCATATAACACCTGTGCTCCGCACTCTGCACTGGCTGCCTATAGCGTACTGGGCCAGATTCAAGGTGTTAGTTTTGATCTATAAAGCACTACACAGTCTGGGCCCCTCATACCTCGGAGACCGCCTCGCCCTCCGTGTTTCAGAGAGATCCCTGCAGTCTACCAGGGGCGCCTTCCTGGAGGTCCCCCATGTTAAACGGGGGGCCACAATGGAACAGGCATTCTCGGTGGCTGGGCCATGACTCTGGAACTCCCCCCCCGGAGGAAATTTGCATGGCCCTGGGTCTGCTGGCTTTCCACTGAGCCTATAAGACCTGGCTGTTCGTCCAGGCCTTCGGAGGGGAGGGTGGGACTGGGAGGGGGGGCTGCTGGATTTTAAGATGTTAAGTGATGGGGGGGTTGTTTTAAATGTTTTAAAACTGAATCATTTTTATAATTGTTGACTATTGTTTTTTTATTTGTTGTAAGCTGCCCCGGGATGCCGTAGGCATGAGGGGGTGGCTAATAAATATGGCTAAATAAATAAATGGATTAAGTAATTCATGTATCTGAAAGACCACCTCTTCCCTTATGTCCTACTATGACCTCTGAGGTCTGCCAAGAGTGCCCCCTCATGCATACCAGACTCTAGGGATGGGACTCCAGGTGAATTATCGGTTACCGCTTTTATTGATATCAGATTAATCTGATATCAGATTTATTGGTATTGCTGATGTTACAAAACCGATATGCCAATACCGATAATATCAGTATTATCAGATTAATCCAATATCGACAATTATCAGCATTATTGGATTAATCCGATACCGATAGTCCCACCCCTACCATAGACAGAGAGGCATTCTTGGTGCCTGCTCCTACAGTTATGGAACTTCCTCCCTCTTGAGGTCCCTCTGAGCCTCTTCATCTTCTGGAGGCAATGTAAGATCTTTTTATTTGGCCAAGCATTTGGCAATCAGGGTTAGGACTAGGGAAGTTTGGTGGCCAGGTCTTGGGAATTCTATGTGTTGTAACCCACCCTGAAACATTGGGATGGGGTGGGAGACATTTAAATAAATATGAGGGTTTTAGGGAACATTTTAGGGTTCAGAGATCCTCTTTGCAACATTCAATTCTGCTCACAGCAACCCCAGTTCTGAGCTTCTCAGGCCAGGGCTTGACTGGTGCAGCTGTAAGCAGGGAGGTTTCTGCTGCTGCTGTTGCTGCTATGGGCTCCAAGGAGCCACGATCACAATCAATGGGTAGAGAACTGACCTGGACTAAGAGAGAGGGAGAAATTGGTGCCAGTCGGTGCCAATTGCATCAGGTACTGGGCCAGTTTCTGAGAGGGATACGTCACAGCCTCACTGCAGAGTGGCGAGGATTAGCTCATTAATGGATGAGGTGCTCTTGTAGGGTGCAACAGAGGGCACTTCCACAAGAGTAATCAAGAGCCGTTATCAAGAGCCAAACCATGGTTGGTCACCAATAGGACCCATCTGCACTATCAACAAGACTCAGGTCAGTCCAGGAGACAGTCAGGGCTGCAAGCAGTAAAAATTCAGGAAGATAGGAACACAAGGGTGGACCCAGAAGTGATGTGGAGGCGGGGGGGGGGTTTGAAGTCCAAAGTTAGCATTGTCCCGCCCAGATGATTAGGCCCCACCTCCAGCCCCACCTCTATCCCTGCCCCCTGCCAAGCAAGCACCATGGCAGCTTCATCCTTGGCCAGACACAAACACACTGCCCTCCCAAATCACTGGATCTGCCAGCACAGTCCTGGGGCTAGGACTGGGCGAACAGAACAGAGTTTGGAAATTTGGTTCAGTTCAGTTCAGTTTGAAATTCGAGTTTGGTTCGGAATTTCGGTTCGGTTGACCGAACAGACCGAGTTCAGTCGAATTCTGAACTTCCGAACCAGGTTCAGCCATTCAAAACCAGGTTTTTTTGGTGTGTGTTGCCACTAGGGATGGACGAACAGAATGGAGTTCGGAAATTCGGTTTGGCTTGAAATTCAAGTTCGGTTCGGAAGTTCAGTTCGGTCAACCGAGCAGACTGAGTTCGGTG
>QEPC01014177.1:3231429-3241813 GCA_003113815.1 Sphenodon punctatus
AATAGGCAGACAGTGAAGAGCCCAGAGCACCAGTTGAATGTGCTCCTGGTGGTCCATCCCTTGAATGAGGTGGGCCTCCTCATTTTGCATGAGCTGCAGCTTCCAGACAATCACCATGGGCAGTCCCACGGAGATGGCATTACAGCAATCCAGCATGTAGCAGGGAGCAGTCCTGTGAAGCTTCTGTCCCTTTAAGAAGGGGGATGCATGGGCCAGCCAGAGGACTGAGCATGCACAGGGTAATGACAGAGCCAGCACCATAGCTGGGGATCAGCCTGTGAGGCAAACAGGCTGAGAAAACCTGTGACAGAGTGGGAAGGACACTGGCCCTTTAAGGCTGAGAAGAGAAAGCCTGGCCACACCCACTCTGCTGGAATATAAAGAGAGGCAAGGCAGAGAGGAAGACAGTCTCTGCTAGGGAGGTGAAGGAGCAGCATCTCCTTGGAGGAAGTCTAGCCACTCTCCAAGGTGCTGAAGGCTGGAGAACCAGAGTGGACCCAAGTACTGAGGAGAGGCTGTGCCAAGGGGGGATCCTTGTGCCTGGGGAAGGCTTGGGCAGAACCTGGGGCTTTGAGGCCTGGATAGATGGACAAGAGGTGAGGTTTGGATGTTGTGTTGCTCCTGCACTGTGAGAGACTGACCTGGGCCTGCAGGGTGGAGGCGACTGAGCTGGCAACCCAGGGATGGTGTACACCGGACAGTACAAATAAAGGACTGCGAACTGGATACCCTGTAGACTGCATGTTGGGTCCTATAAGAAGGTACACCCTCCCTTAGAAGGGGGTTTAACTGAGGCCAAGGCTGAATAGGTGTGGCAGCAGGGTGAGCTAATTCCCTTGAGTGACACCCCAGCACCCCTGTGTGGCTCTGGCAAGACCCCCTGCTACACAGCCCCAAGGGGACAAATGCATGGGTGACGGTGGCAAGATCGGAGTTCAAAGGATACTAATGGAGCTGCTGCATGAGATGTAACAGGTGGAAAGCACTCCTGGCCACAGCTGACACCTGGACATCCAAGCACAATTGCAGATCCAGGAGCACTCTGAGGCTTTGAACCTAAGATGACAACACCTGGTGGACCCCATCAATGAGGGGAAGACCCCCTCACCCAGATCACCGATCCCACCAACGAGCATCACTTCTGTCTTATCAGGATTCAGCTTCAATCAGCTAGTCCTCATCCAGTCCCCCACAGCCGCCAAACACCGGGAAAGCACCGAGACTGCCAGACCTGGGTCAGATGAAAAGGAGAGGTACAGCTGAGTATCATCATCATATTGATGATAACGAACCATCCACCAACGCACCATCTCCCCCAGCAACTCCACATATACATTAAACAAGAGGGGGGAAGGAATGGAACCCTACAGGACCCCACATGGTTGTACTATGGACACATGGGAGACCCCAGGAAGAAGAAGTATGCTTCCCCCAGGGTCACTGGGACTGATCACCCAGGCATAAATGGAACCACTGCAAAGCTATCCTGACCACCCCGGCAATCTCCTGCAGGCGCATCACCAGCACCTCATGGCTCACGGTATCAAAAGCTGCTGAGTGATTGAGTGGGGCCAACAGGGTGAAATGACCCCTGTGCAGTTTTGCTCTCAGGTTGTCAAGCAACCAGTTGTACTATGGACAGTCGTGGAGGAGTATACTTCTTGACCACGTCTGCTGGCAACAAATTCCACAACTTAATTGTGCTTTGAGTGAAAAAATACTTTATTTGTTTTAAATCTGCTTCCTGCTCATTTCATGGAATGTCCCCTTATTCATATTTGAGAGGGTAAATAGCCACCCCCTATGAACTTACCCCACAACACATCTCTCTTCTAATGGGAAGGGAAGAGGAAGCCCTTTAAAATATTTTTAATTATCATAAAGGGTGTGAGAGCCTACATCTTCCAACCTACTTGACTAATAGCTATTTATCCTCCAAGAACGTATCCATTCCTTTTAAAACCCAGATATATTACTGGCCGTGACAACCTCCAATGGCAACAAATTCCACAAGTTAATTGTGCGGTACACAGTTCTGGAATTTGTTACCAGAGGACGTGAACAAGGCCAGTAGTATAGGAGTAATTCAACTCTTTTATATAGTGCAAGACCTTTACTAAATCAATTTACAGCACATGTACATGACATTTTCCTCCATAGGGATATGCGTGCATGCGTGCGTGTGTAACAGAATTCTTTTGGGCCCGTTCATACAGCACTCTTTCACCATTTGTTCCTTAATCTGGATTTACCTTTCCCCCATTTACAAAACAGCTCTCTGATTTTTCAGGTATTGTTTTGTTTTGTGGGGTAATTTCAGGTACTCAGAAAACCACTAACCAAAATTTTGGTTTTTCAAGTACTAGAATGGTATTCAGGTTCTGATTCAGATACTCGAAATGGCACCTGAAGCTGCAGGTATTACCCACGAATGCCTAATCAAGTACTCATTTCAGCTTTAGGCCTGACCAGGGCTGAGTAGAGAGAAACAGTCCTTGTCTGCCTAACAATGTTTCTGTAAATGCAATGCAAACAACGTTGGCCTGTTTAACTGCCGTATCCTTTCTCCTCCTCATGAACAACAAAACAAAAGCACTACTATGTCACTTCCACTCACTGCATAATTCATTTGCTTTGTGTGTTTTACACCTTACCCCTTCACTGGGGGTAAAACCAAATGTGATGACCAGATGGCCGCTGCCGGACCCGACCTGTGTCATGCTGCTGTGGTGGACAAGGTTCAGCCCAGGTTGGGGCAAAGATTGCAAACCAAACCTGTACCCCACTGGGCCACTGGCTTCATAATTCAGGGACAGGGAGAATGGCGAATGTGCGGCCAGCCAACCCTGCCCCGCTGCACCAAGCACCCTGCACCCACCACGATAGGCAAGCATGGCAGCCAATGACAGCCAGCCATGGCTTCCCATCATGGCAGACCCAACCCGGGCTGGGAAACAAATGTACAGTCCCGATGTGACTCAATTTGGTGCAATGCGGTGGAGGCCAGAGGTCTCTAGCATCACAGCAAAGGCTAGCCTCCAACAAGCTCCGGAACAATACAGGGTGAATCTTTGGCAGGACCTCAGCAGATGTGCTGGTGGCCCGTGGGCCAAACTGTGAAAATGCAGGCCACAGGGGCCCACAATCCTGTCTGTTTTTATCTTGTGTCTGACTTGTCTACATGGACTCTAACCTCTGTAGGACAGGGTCTGTCAATGGTTTTATTTGTACTGTTGGACTCTGCTCTTATTCAGTCTTTAGGCACGGCAGCAGTAAACGTGATAAATACCTCCTCCTTGTTATGATTATTATGACCATCAACAATAACAAGGCAACAAGAGGAATGGGGGTGGCATGCTAAACGGGTCTAATATAAGCCTTTAGGATTGAACGCAGAGCCGCTCAAATTGTAAATGCTTTTCTCTTGCTTTATTTCCCTGAGATGGGGGAGAAGGGGAGGGGGGAGTTTGTCAACAGCTCTCTGCCACAATTATTCTTCGAGAAATTTGGCATTTGGTGCGTTTCATTCAGGTGCTGCCTCTTTCTGAGGAGAAGGTATAAAATTATTGGTTGGAAGGTATAAAATTATCCCATTTAGAACGGCAAAACTCAGAATGCACAAAAAAAGGAAAGCCTATGAAAGAAAAGCAGGAAGATAATTATAATCTTTGCAGCACAGTACCATTTTAATATGGGGAGAACAGCTCTGCTAAATCTCAGTCCACATAAATTTTCATTTAAATACAGTCCTTGGCTAATTCCGCAACTCTCTAAAGTTTACTGCAGGGAGTATGAAAAAGATGGTCTTTATGAACAGATGGTCTTTTCAAGGAAACATAGTTACATTTTAAATACAGACAAATGTACTCTAGACTAATGGTCCTGGAAAAAATGTAAGGTCCCTAAAAGAGAGACTAGGAGACTACATAATATACTTGACCTTTAATTATGTTTTTTCTCCCTTTCTAAAGACAAACTAATTGCTAATGAAGCTTAATTGGCAGTAAACAGGTAGCAGTGTACGTTCAGTCATGTACAAGCAGATGTTTATTGATTACACATGGTTTCACACAAATTTTGAGTGGCTGTTGCTTGGCTGTTCTTGGTATAGGGTGGGCGCTCCATTCACAACCCTGACATATTTTGCCTTCCATGACAAACTGACAAATGGGTTTTGTCATGAACAGCTGTGTTCTTATTTCAAGAGGGCTGGCTTACAACTAGGGAAACCGTCCGTGGGCACCATTTCTGTGGCCGATGTTTTATCTAGCAAGTCCAGATTTGTTTGAGGGTACAAATGGAGAGATTTGCTGATGGCGCTGTGATCCAAATGAGCAGCTTTTGTTTGACTTTTCCTTTTGTTCGTCATTCTGACCTTTGTTAATCTTTTGGTTGTTGTTGTTGTAGGGTGGTTGGTTTGTTTTTTGAGGGGGTGGGGTGGGTTGTGCATGCATCCTAAATTTCTCCACAATCTGTCTGAGCCATCAGTAGTACGGACAAAACAGCACTGAAGTGTCACTTCGGACATAAGAACCGATTCCTTTAAAACAAAAAAACGCTCTCTTTCATAGTCAGTGAGGGTTCGTTTATCAAACCACAGACCTAACTTCACAGGAAAAATGAATAAAGTCTGACACTACATGCTACCAGCAAGTCAAGGCTGTGTTTCCACTGCATCCTAATGTTGGTGCCAGGATTCAAAGAGAGACAGGGAGACCTTCTGAAAATACGCAATAGGGGAGAACTCCTCCCCCCCCCCAAAACTCCTTAACATATTGGGTGTTTTTACACACACACTTCTCCTGGATGTTTGCTGTTACATCCTGAACTTTCTGTGTGTCTCAATCACTCACCCAGACCTTAAACATCTGGCTCTTTGAACTTCTGCGTAGAACTTCTCCCAAAACTTTTATGTGTAAAACGTTCTCCTGGTAAACTGCTTTACTCCAGGCAGCTGTGGTCACTTGGTTTCCATGGCATCCCCTCACGTCTACAGCTGCGGCTACTTTAGGCTGCCCCAGGGCAGTGTGTGTGTGAAGAATGCATCCAGGAACTTACTTGTGGACTTGTAAACCCAGAAAATTGAAAAATCCAGAACTTTAACGTGTGTGTAAAAAGGCCCAGTGTGTTCCCTTGGGAACTTTCTGTGGGCCCATTAACTGAAAATGCCTTTCAGCCGAAAAGAGCCGGCTCTGTAAATAAAATAAAACTAAGTTGAAATAAGAGAAGAGGCCTCTGAATCCTCCTTTCTGCTTACAGTCCCGAAGGCAGTCATGACATTTTCTTGAAAGATTTGAACCTAAGGAGCCTATGGAGTAAAAACATACGTGACGCTGACCCAGTCAGGCCTGGTTTGGACCGGCTGGCCCAGTGTCACAGTGGGCCGTCTGCTTGTGGCCCACCAGATAGGAGCTGGGTGGGAAATGTGGGCTCGGTACAAGGCAGGCTCACAGTCTGCGTCGAGCTCCAGCCTGGCCAGGTCAAGCAGGTGAGACAGGCAGGAGCATGTATTCCCGGCCTGGCTACTACCAACGTCAAGGAGGCTTCCATGGCAGTGAACCATGGCTTCCAGTAACAGGAAGCCATGGCTGTCTCTCATGGCAGGGGGGATGGGGCTTCATCAGGAATGCAGCTGAGTGGCTGCATGTCACTCCTATCCCCTCCCTGGAGGGGGGAGGCTGCAGGAATGTTTGTTCCCACGGCCAGAGCATACCTGGTCGGGGGAAGCCCTCCACTCCCAAGGGTGGGACAGACATCACCATGCGATGTCTGTTCCCACCCACTGGTTTATTATTTCCTTGAGAAAATATTGAATACAAATTGAAGCTCTTTGGGGACATGGCACGGTTGGAATGGGCCCTGGTGCAGAAGATGCGATCCACCTCCACCCATCCTGAACCCGCTAGGAGCAATGAGCATAGCTATAATCCTTGCTCAGGTAGTGGGTGTGAGTCTCTTGGGCCCGCAAGCCCTGGTGGAAGTGCACCATTTGAATGTATGATAGCAATGCCTCTGTAATCATTTTTATTAATGAATGGACAAAATGATAAAATATTTATTTTCTATTTATTTATTTTCTAGATTTTTACCCCACCCCTCCTGAGAACTGCAACATATGCAGATGACACACAATTTGTAGGAAGTGCAGGCTCCTTAGAGCATGGAATAAAAATTCAAAACTATCTTAACAAGTTAGACAACAACCGTTCTCCATCCTTTTTATTTCACCCTTTCAAATATTTGTAGAGTATGGATATTTTCAGACATGATGCGCGGTGCACTGTTGTGCTTTGATCCTGGCAAGGGTGAGGGCCCTCACCTGGGCAGGATCTGACTTGGCTGCAGAACAGATGTGTTGGTGGCCAGGGTCAGGGAGAGGGATGGTAAAGGAAGAGGTGGCATGTGGACTTGGTCCCGCAGGACCTGCTCCCTATACTGCAGAGCGCAGCCTACCCTTCTCTCTGAGGGGCAGCCATGTGACATCACACGTGACAGCCTGCTCTACCTCGGTCTAGGGATGCTTTGCACGGGCCACAGCAGCACTTAGCCTGGGCTGTACCTTGGCATTCGGCAATGGGCCCAAAGAAAGCACAGCCCGGGCTAAAAACCACCATAGTTACGACTGTACCGAACAGTACTTCTGGGTACTTGGACAGATTTCTGAAGTTCGCGGTAATAAGCCTGGGGAGTTCCAGAATTCAGAAATGGAATTCTGGACCTCGGAAATCATCAGAATGTGGAACACAGGAACTCTGAACTTTGGAAATATTCAGAACTATTTGGTGCCAAGTCAGCACCTCAGCTGGTGTTGCCATGTACAGCAGCTGCAGAAGTTTAATTGCCTAGCCAATCCAAGTGCACAACAACACATGCAGCCCTTCCCCCTACAGTATATAAGGGGCTGCAACTCATCAGTCTGTTTGTGGCATGGAAAGGAGATGGAGAGGGAAGGAGTGTTGGTGGAGGGAGCTCATGGTGTCAAGGTCATGCTGCCAAGCTCATGGGGCCAAGCAGCTGGCAGCAAAGGTGCTAAGCAACAGTCCCAAGCTCATGGTGCCAAGCAGCTGGCAGAACAGTAGAAGTTACAGTTAACATACACTTTACAGTTAGGCTCTGCTGCGCCATGTGGCAGCCACAGCCTTGGTAAAAAAAAAAGAAGACAACACACACAAAGCCACAAAACAGTGTGCAACTGTGTGGAGACATAAATCCTACAAAAAGCCAGCCAGTCCAGCAGACACAATTAAGAAACCAGACATTCACATCCCACCCCCCACCCCACAGGGGCACCCTCTTAATTTAAAAAAAGGCATGGCATTGGTAACTTGAACAGACCAGGCAAAGGGAAGTGGAGCCAGTCAGACAGATCCTTCTGGTCTACTCTGGCCTCCTGTTGCCAACCCAGCGGCAGACAGAACAGCAGTAAGAGAACTTACAGTTACACTTCACAATTAGGCTCTGCTGTGCCTTGTCACAGCCTAGACAACACACACAACCCCACAAAACAGTGTGCAACTGTGTTGAGAAATAAATCCCACCAAAAGCCAGCTAGTCCAGCAGACAAAATTAAGAAAACAGACATTCAATCACCCTCCCCCATCCCCGGGACACCCTCTTATTTTTTAAAAAGGCATGGAATTGGTACTACTGTGGCACTGGTAACTTGAACAGACCTGGCAAGGGGAAAAGGAGCCAGACAGAGACATCCTTCTGGCCTCATGGTGCCAAGCAGCTGGCAGAACAGTAGAAGTTACACTTTACAATTAGGCTCTGCTGTGACAACCCCACAAAACAGTGTGCAACTGAGTGGAAAAATAAATCCCACCAAAAGTCAGCCAGCCCAGCAGACAAAAATATAACACCCACAAAAAGAAACCAGACATTCACCCCCACCCTCCCCGGGGTACCCCGGGGCATTGCATTGATACTGTGACACTGGTAACTTGAACAGATCAGGCAAGGGGAAATGGAGCCAGGTAGAGAGATCCCTCTGGCCTCATGGTGCCAAGTCCCAACCAAGCACCAGGCAGAAGCCATGTGACACCCAATTATTTTTTTTAAAAAAGGATTGCATAGTAAAGGTAAATGTAATCCCCATCCCTCAACATTGGCCCTAAGGATAGTATAGGACAGGCCAATCCATGCCATGCCATGCCATGCCATGCTAGGCACCTCTCACCTCCCCCCCCCCACCAATTACTTACAGATCCAGCACAGTAGCACACAGCCAAATTTACCAAAAAGAATGGAAAATGGCTGCACCCACTTTTATTTTGCCCTGCCAGCCAATCAAAACATGCCATCTGGCTTACCATCACACAACTCCCCCTTCCCATACCGCCCCCCCTTTACCAAATATGGCAATAAGGCCTTTTTTACATGGTCCCCGCAGGATGGGTAGGTGTGTGGGGAGGCCGATGTGTGCGTGGTGGCTGGGATGTGCATATGGGCGCCCATGCATCCAGACGCACCACCCACTCATCCCCATGCATGGAGCAACTGCTCTTTCCCCCGGTTGCTCCATGTGCGGTGATGAGTGGGGGTTGCATAGGGATGCGTGTTAGGCAGGAGTGCGCATGCATCCCCACTCACCATGCACACACATGACGCATCCTTCACACGGGCCTCTCCCACCCATGAACCATGCAGATTTCTGCGTGTTCATGAGTGGTCGGGCCCTGTGTAAAAAGGGACTAAGTTTCATTTCCAGAAGCTCAACTGTCCAGCCGTGAGCGCAGTCGCTTCTGAAGTTTTCTAAAGTTTTCTGAGGAACGGCCTTGTTCCTCAGAACTTCGGACGTCACACTTTCAGAACCGAGTACTGGAATCTTCAAATTAAAGTTTTTTGAAGACTGAATTTCAGCTCTAACATGGCCCCTGCAACAGCCGGGTCTGGCCCAGAGAAACATCTGGCAGACCATTTCAAACGGGACTGGTGACCGCGTGGGTCAAAGCATGGTCACCTGCGGTACCGTCATATCTGAAAGTACCCTATGACCCTATCCCCTCTTAAGTCTCCTTTTCTCCACGCTAAGCATACCCAGCTCCTTGAAAGTCTCCACATACAATTTGTGTTCAAAACCCTATATTGTCTTTGCTGCCCTCCCAACCCCTCCAGCCTTTCTATACTCTTTTTAAAAGAGAGTGCCTCAAACTGAGCGCAGTGCTCAAGTTGGGGTCTAACCAGAGCTGAGAAGAACGGCAGAATCATTTCCCACGTCTTGCATACAATGCTTCTGTGGATGCAGCCTAAAATAGCATTCACTTTTGGGGGGAAGAACATCATTGTAACAGGGTGGGACTTGCCAGGCGTAAATCTTTACAAGATGGAGGCCCATATATCCAGTCACTTTTGGGAACTTGCTTTAACTCAGTCTTTATTGATACAGGAGGCTTTAAACACTTTCCCACTCTTCTAACTAACACCGGGAAGAAGCAGCCCACCAGCAGCCCATTTCCCTGTCCGTCTCTCAGTCCCGTTACTCCGCCAGGCACAGTCCTCTGGCTTGTACTCACAGTCTCTTTAGGCTCCCGGCCCAAATACTCTGTTCAGCTGCCAGCAAGCCTTCCCAAGTCCAGCAATTCCTTCTGGCTTGACTCAGAGACAGAGCTCAGCTCCTGTATCTCCCACTGTCTGCTTCCAATGAGTTTCTCCAGCTGTTCAGTTCCTTTATACGGGGTTGGGCCACGCATACACACAGCTACTTCCTATCAAGTGCTGTTCGACACTTCCGGAAAGCACCTGCAGTTTCTTAGCACCTTCCCCTCCCCGGTGCTGCCACATCGCTTCCTACCTGTGTCTTCTTAAAGGGTTCACGGTCCTCTGGGCCTCAACTCTGCCAGTCATGCAGCTGACTCATGTTGGGGATCCACAACTACCCCTATCTCTTTCTCTGCCCTGTTTCTTCTGTTTCAGTTATTCTCAATTTTGTATTCATGTCTTTTGGGTTTTCTACATCATCACTGTATTCTAGAAGATCAGAGCCTTCCACTCTAAGCTTTTAGCATCACAGGCGGTCTCTTACCCTGTATTTACAAAGTTCCAGGCACCCACGGGTCCTGATCTTTATGATAAATTATCATAATAAATCTACGAATGGGTTTGAAGATGATGACAGTGATTTCAGCAATGAGGAGTGTTTCCCACCAGTTATGGTATTTATTTTTCCCTGTGATTTACCAGATAGCAACAGGTACATGTACTGGGTTCAGAAGAGCTTGAAAATCTAATAGAAAGAAATACAGAGGAAGCTTCTTCATTTGGCAAACTGATGATTCATCCCTTCCCATTTGAGTGAAGAAGGAAAACTGTAGCATATATAGACACATGTGCTCTCTCTCTCTCTCTCTCTCTCTCTCTCTCTCTCTCTCTCGCACACACACAC
>QEPC01014177.1:3264065-3286403 GCA_003113815.1 Sphenodon punctatus
CGGCCCGCAATGGTGCGGCCCAGTTCCGGCCCGTGGTCCCGTTCCCGGCACGTCTGTTTGGGTCGTTTTCCCACCCCCGGGCGTGGTTGCGCTGTTCACCCCCCCTGGTGGTTCGCTGTGGTGAACCGGCCGCCCGTAACGTCTGAAAATACCCAGAGATGGAAACATTGCCACAATTTTGGAAAATAGCACTCTGTCTCTGCAGGCATGAATGGTACCATACATGGAAAGAACCACGCGCCCTTTCCCAAAATGGTGGTAACACTGCCGACACCTTTTTGGAAAAGAGTGGAGCATGCACAGAACAGCCCCAGCAGACATTTTGAATGTGCATAGTGCTTTAAAGATTTTCATTTATTTATTTATTTATTTTGCAAGACATCTCATGAGATTTCGTTCTCTGGACTCGATCTCAGTGAGATCGCATTCCTGGCTGAATTCTCGTGAGATATCTCACAAGAATAAAATCGGATTCTTGATTCAGCCAGAGGTGGTTTGCAGGATGATGGGTATTATAAAATAGTAGGAATGTGCAGTTTGTTTTGGTTTTTTAAGTTACTAAAATGAATGGAGCCCCATGCATCTTAGTAACTAAAGACCTGAAAATGAATTAATAATCAAACAACATTCATTTACTTTCATTAATTTCTGTTAAAAAATTAAAAAATAATTTAAACAAAATTTAAAATCATTGCACATGTGGACAAATGGCCATCAGATGATTCTGCACCTGTGCTTCCTTTTCCAAAATGTCGCCATCAATGTTGCTTCCATTTTGGAAAATGGAGGCTGTCCTGTGCATGCACACACTGCTGCCATTTGGGGAAAGGGTGTGCATATGCAGATTGGTCCAGTGGCAATTTTTGCATGCACAGTGTTTTTTAATTTTTTTAATCGTTTTTGAAATGAAACATTTCACAAAAAACAATGGTTTTGTTAACAAAAACCTGTAAACAAATGAATTTTTAAAAATGAAAATGAAAACAAATTAGATCCCTTCTGTACAGCCCTAAAAATAGCATGTCACATTTGCTGCCAATTGAAAAGGTCCATTCTTATTGTGTTACTAATATTTTACTTCAAAGGACTGAATGCTGTTGGAATAAAACACCAGTTGGGTCTTTCAGGCACAGAGGGTTAAGTCTGGGCAATCAGCCTGGATTTACTCTGATTAATTTGAGAGAGGAATGGGGCCAATACAGCTGAAACGAGTTACCCACTACTATCCAGTATCCCAACAGATATCATTATAGCAGATATCTGGTTGGATATAAATAGTATCCAATTTAGTATCCATCATTTTTCTGGTTAACTAAATTTCCATTTACTGTTGTACCAATTACAGCATTACAATCTCATTACTTTTTGACTCCCACCCCTTTTAAAAAAACAAACAAACAATAAATGCACTCCTATTTAATTTTTAAAACAGATTCAGATTGGGGGGAAATGCAAAAGAAAAAAAAGTAATTTGTTTTTTGCAGAAATTTCTGGGAAAACGGAATAACAATTTCAATCCAAGCCATTACTGAGGCACCTGAGCTCCTCATAGCCATGGCATTATTGTTAGGTTTAATATGGTCTTGAGGTTCAGCTGAAATAGGTACCTAATTTAGTACCTGTTGGTAATGCTCACATTTTTATGTGCTGTGTCGGGGACCAGAGTACCTGAAAAATCGTTAATTTCCATTTATTGATTTTCCAGTTAACAGATCAAGCAGGTGAGAAAACATTCCAAAATCCACAGCAACTTGCAAACAGGCACACGTACTCCCTCTTGGATTTCCATCTGGGTCATGAATAACATCATCTATAACAGATCTTTGAAAAATGTGACCTCCCGTATTCTTGGGTAATTTTAAGTTTACAGATTCCAGGCACATTTGTAACTGATCCTGTAGCCGAGCCAGAGATCAAAGTGATGATTAAAATCTAACTTGTGGTAGGAGTTCAATTACTTCAAAGTCTGTATGTAGCAGCAGCCCCATCCACCCATACATACATATTTTGTGAGCCTGCATGCTGTCCGGTATTGGAGCTTTCACTAGAGAGAAATGAGTTGGCACTTACGAATTGATATCCCAGTTTCAGATGGCACCCACAATGATAGAAGGAGTTCTAAGCATCTACTAGTGCCAAGACGTCTATTATGGGGAAGAGATAACGTATAAGATGAATCAAATACTAAACTGCCCAGTCTGGTTGGTTAAGGACAACTGGGAGACACTGGGGCCATTGCTGGTTGGGTTAGTCAACACCTCCCTTCGGGAGGGCAGGGTGGCGACTCAGCAGATTCAGGTAGATTTGGATCAGGTCAGTTTTCTGGATCCCTCGCAATCTGGCTTTTGTCCAGGTTATGGCACCGAGACTGCACTTCTGGCCTTGATTGACGACCTTTACTGTGAGTTAGAACGGGGTTGCTATTGGCTGCTTTTGATACTGTTGACCATGAGATTTTGATGACTCACTTGCGGGACCATGCTAGTGTGAATGGAATCGTTCTTGAATGGTTTTGCTTTTTCCTGGCCGGAAGGATTCAAGAGTGTGGTTCTAGGCGACTGTTCTTCGTCTCCCTGGGATTTCATCCCACAAGGTTCTATTCTAGTCCCTCTCTTGTTCAACGTGTATATGCAGCCTTTGTGTGAGGTCATGAGAGGATTGGCTGTTTGGTGTCATCAGTATGCTGGGACAATTCAGAATATCGAGTACTCAAATCTGATTCCAATTGGGTACAGATCGGTAGCCTATATTGTTAAGTCGATTTGAGTGCCAGAAAGTGTCCCAATTTTCAGTTTCAGACAGTATGCTGATGACACCCAACTTTACCTCATTTTTAGCCGACCCAGGTCCGGCAGTCTCATTGCTTATCCGATGTGGGGGATTGGATGATGTTGAGCTGTCTGAAACTGAATCCTGACAAGATGGAGGTAATGCTGGTGGGGAGGTCTGAGGATGTGGAGAACCCTGTCATTGTGGCGGTTCAGCCCTCCCTGGTTCCTCAGGTTCATAGTCTGGGCGTGTTCCTCTACTCACAGCTCCACCTGCATGTCCAGATGGCGGATGTGGCAAGGAGCACTTTCTGCATCTGGTATGGCAGCTTTGGACGTACATTTCAGATTCCGATGTGGCCACCATTGTCCATGCCTTTATCACCTCAAGACTGGATTATTGTAATGAGCTCTATGTGGGGCTACCCTTGGTGATGGTTCAAAAACTGCAGCTGGTGCAGAATGCGGCAGCCCACCTCTTTATAGGACCATGGCACCATGGGCATATAACACCTGATCTTCACTCACTGCACTGGATGCCTATAGTCTTCCAGACCTGATTCAAGGTGTTGGTTCTTCTCACCTATAAAGTCCTAAGCAGTCTGGGCCCTACCTATCTTTGGGACCACCTCATCCCTCAGGTTCTGAATCGGTCCCTGCAGTCAACCGGGGACACCCTTCTTGATGTCCCCCAATGTCTGGTGGGGGGCAACGTTGAAGAGGGATTTCTCAGTTGTAACACCACAGTTGTGGAACTCCTTTCAGGTTGAGGTCCATCCGTCCCCAGATCTTACTTCCTTCATGCACCAATGCAAGACCTGGTTGTTTCATCAGGCTTTTGACAGGGGAGATGCGTCATGGGAGAGGGGTTAGGGTTGGGGTTATGGGTATACTTTTGAGGGCTTTTCATATTGTTTCATATTATTTATATTTGTATTTATTTTTATCTTTATCTTTATCTTAGTTGTTGTTTATATTTATTTTGACTTGCTTATTGTTTTATTGTAAGCCGCACCGAGCTGCCAGAGGCATGAGGGTGCGGGATATGAGATTTAGTATAAATAAATAAATAAATAAATAAATAAACGTATTATCTTCAGTTAATATCTGCCATTCCAGGCAGGTAATTCAGGTTATTTGGAGGTTATTCACCTGTAAACTGGTTACTGCAATAGCTGGATGTGTAACCAAATAATTGGAGAATGCTGCAACAGATAACCAGTTTACCATATTACCCTGAATATATTACCATAGTACCACATTTCCATGTAACCAGCTGTTACCATTGGTAGTCTGAAACCAAGGCAGGGGGGTTGGGGTGGGAGTAGACAGAAAAGTAATTATGGGCAAAAATGGAAATAAGGTAAGCAGCATATGTTAATATGGTAAATACTACAATGTAGTAGTATGCAGCAACATGGTCAGTCAGTGAATGGTTAACCAGTTAATTTGAGAAACAATGATTATATGGTCATTGCCAAAATGGGTAAGAATTAAGCTGAAACTAGTACCCACAAAAATCAGCAAACCCATTGACTTTCTGGCACTCAAATCGACTTGACAATATAGGCTACCAATCTGTACCCAATTGGAATCAGATTTGAGTACCCGATATTCTGAATTGTCCCAGAATCTTGACATCTGGTCCTGGAATATTGACTTTTGGTTCCAGTTTTTGAACTTTTGGTCTCAATTTTTCAGCTTTCTGCTCAGATTTACTAATCAGTGACTGGAAATTAAAAAAAATCAGTATCAAAATTACCAATTTTTCAAGTATCCAGATACTCTATTGGTACCCAGGTAGAATGTCGAGCACCCAAGGTGGTACTAAAAAATCCAAGTATTATCCATGGGTAGCAAATGAACTACCTGTTTCAGCTATAGTCAGAAACATCAGATACTGCATTTTCAATCAGATATCAAATAGCAGCAGATAACAATTTCAGCTTTGTTCAATGTTCAAGTTTATTAAATGTTGTTTTAGTCAAAGGCCATCACAACAAACATACAAAAACAATAATCAATAAACAATTAAGGAAATGGCGTGACACAAAGCCACAAGAGTAATCAATAATAAATTAACATTAAAATACTAAAATAAATAAAACATGGAGATAGGCAGAAAAGCACATCAATCGGGGGAACCAAGCCCTCCATACCCACAAAGGGGGATATACTGAACCACTACCCCGCTATCATACTAGACTCTAATTGGTTTATCTTAGGATCAAGAAGCTCCAGGAAAGCCATTAAAGCAGAACCATATCTACATACAATGGGTCAAAATACATAGAGGAAGAAACTAAAAAAAAGAAGATGACCATGGCCCTAATGAAAACACAGAATCGCCACAGACCCCCTGGGCAACCATTCGGGTCAACGCTTGCCCAACTGGTATGCCCAGTTAGCCGATTTATACATTCCCTCGGGGGAACGCGATTTCATGCAAAGTTGAAACAATTGGGGCAAGTGCAGGTATGATCGACTATGGATCCAAGGGGACAAATACAACTCCCGGCAATAAGCAGTGAGGGGTCAAACAAACAACACATGAAGCAGATCCTCAATTAATCCCTGGTTGCAGGAACAAACCCTATCCCCATATGGAATGCCACTTCACCATCCCTCAAGTACTCTGGTAGGGAGGAGATCAAAACGAAGGAGGGTCAGAGCCCTACGTAGATTAGGAACCACGATCACCTCCAGGTAGGGCTCGCAAGAGAAGTCATGCTTAAGGAGGTGGTAAAACGGGGCACATTTCAGTAACTGGATGGCCCCAAAATCCTGCTGGACAGCTTGGTCAGCCAACTGTTTATTTATTACCCTGTGCCACCCAGTAGCCAGTACCCCCAGCAGCAACTCAGGTGAAAGCCCCAGATTGGATAGCTGTCTTAAGACCTTACACCGCCATAGTCCGGAGGAGGACCAAGAAGAAGCCTCGTCCAGACATAGGCGGGGAAGACGGTCCTCTGCCATATCAATGACCTTGAGCCAATAACAGAAGGGCCGGGAGAGAAGTTCTGTTCTTCTTAGGGAGGGGGGGAGACCCAGTTTCAAAGCATAATAAACAAGCCGGTGTGATACACGGTACTCCCAACAATGAGCTCAGCAAAAGATTCTGGAGAGACTCCAGGCCTCTGGTCGCAAAAGGGGCCCATACCTCAGACCCGAACAGGGTGGCAAGTTTGTATTTTAAGTTAAACAGCTTCAAGTCAGGGGGAATAAATCTCCCCCCATGGTTTCGCCAGAACCTTAGAAGGCCCCCAATTGCCTGTTTCAATTTAAGGCAGGCCACCTTAGCAAGCGGGAAGTCAAGATCCCCTACTAGTGAAGACCAACCCCAGGTACCTGTATGATGAAACCTGTTCCAACCTAATCCCATCCTGCAGCCAAATGTGGCTCCACGGGCGACACCCGCCACCACCCCCTTAGATTTATCATAGTTTATAGATAACTGGGAGTCATTGCAAAATTGGCCTACCATTCCCAGCATCCTATCCATTCCCAACACCGAGGGTGAAAGAAGCACCATGTCATTGGCGTAGAGTAAAATAGGAACAGATTGACCCCCTACTCTGACAGGCAGAAAAGATTCCACATTGAGCAAGACCACAATCCCATTCATAAAAAAAATTAATAGAAAGGGGGCCAAAACACAGTCCTGCTTGGCCCCGTTAGTCACGGGGATAGGTTGAGAGACATGACAACTGCCCCCTATCCTAACCCTAAGAACAGTCTGGGAGTATAAAGCATGTACCAAAAAGATCAGCCTTTGGTCCATGTTGGTAGTTCCATTTAATCTATCCCAAAGGATATTTCTGTTGACCAGATCAAACGTGGATCGAAGAGCCAGAAAGGACATTATGAATCGACCAGATCTAACTCTTACATACTTTTCAGTCAGATACCAGAGCGTAAAAGAGTGGTCCACGGTCGAGCGCCCAGCCCGAAAACCAGCCTGCTTCTCTGAGAAAAAATTGGCCATTTCAGTCCAGGCCTCAACCTTAGATAGCAGGAGGCGAGCATAAACCTTGGCCACCGCACAGAGAAGACTGATTGGGCGATAGTTTTAGGGCAAGTTCCTGTCCCCTTTCTTATAAATGGGTATCACTACGCTGATGTTCCAGCCGGCCGGGATAATCCCACAATTGCTGATGATTGTAAAGAGCTTGGCAAAAATGGGAGCCCACCAACCCTGGTTATGATGAAACAGATCCGCCGGTATACCAGCTATCCCCGGGGCTCATCTAGATTTAAATTTGGAGAGCAAGGAACTCACCTCCTCAGGATCCTCCGGGGGCCAGAGAGGAGCAGCTGCAAGCGTCTCGCGGTTGAACACTGTAGTATCAGGCATTCTAGAGAAAATTCCCCTGAAGTGGGCCTGCCAAATTCCCCAATCCAGGGGCCCCTGCACAAAAGGGGGTCTGGAACCAGCCTTCACCAAGGCCCCAAAACTAGCCTGGTCATTATCTGTCAAGCCTCACCCTCAGCGACAAGGGATAGGAGAAGGTAGGAAGGGGATTCCCCAGAGGTCCCCACCTGGAGCAGCGGGGAGATCCCCGCGACTGGCAAGGCGGCGGCAAACACAAGCCTCCCCGCAGCAACAAGAGACGTCGGGTGACAGCCCCGCCCCCCCCCGACGTAGCGCTCGCATAGCGGCGCGGGGGGCGGAGTCAGGGGCGGGGCTTTCGGGCGGGGACTAGCTGAGAGCAATAAAAACGCCGGCGGGGTAGCCATTCCCCGCCGGTAATCGCGAGAGAAGCTGGCCCCTACTTCCTGACTGCTATCTTGAAGCTAAGTGTACCTGATTCTAGTTTGAGTTGTGTGAGTGTGTGTGTGCGCGAGTTCCTTGTTGTCCTTCAGTTTTCCCCCCTTTGACTTCAGTGCTGTGTTGTGTGTATTGTGTGCCCCTCACTCCCTGCTGCCCTTCCTTCCCCCCCCTCTTATTAGCAATAGACCTGCCTCCACGTGCGTCCCCTTTATTTTCCGCTCCTTCCCCCTCCCCCGAAAACCCTGCACCTGACTCCCTGTCCCTCCTTCCCCCCCAGTCCCTTGTGGCACCCCTTCCCTGGCCCTGTTTCCCTTTCACCTGGAGCACTCTACCTTCCCCACGGTTTGCACCTGGGGTGGGGACCCCCTGGCTGGTTCAACGTTTCTGTGTGCAAGGCTGTCTCTACCCCTCTCCCCTCTGGTTGGCAATACCTCTCTCCCCCCCTATGATGACTCGGGCTCCCTCGTAGATTGCGAGGAAAGCCCACCTTCTAACCTGAGGGGACTACCGGGAGCCTACCATACCTCTGGGAGAGAGATTGCCATTCCCCGCTATTCCCTAGGGCCGAGACCGGGCCTCTCAGGGGAGTTCCCCCCTTTGCCCCTTTCCCCTTTCCAAGGCCCCTACGGGCCCCCTCCTCCCTCCTACCCTTACAGACCCTCCTACCCTTACATTATCCTGGACTGCCAGGCGGTAGATTGAAAAGCCTTTTTCTTTTCCCTAAGCAATTTTTTATAATACTGCTTGTCATTAATATATTGAGTGGCCACTGCTGGGTTAGGATCCACTTTGAAGGCTCTGGCGCTACGTCTAAGAGCCGCCCTATGCTTGGAACACTGTCAAACCATTTAAGGGCCACAAAAGGGGCACCGTCTGCATGATCAGGTGGGGTCCTGCCAGATAAATAGTTGACAAATTGGACCAAAAGGTCTCCAAAAAGCGAATAATACAAAGCGGGTGGTGATAACTGTGAGTCCAGTAGAGAGGACTGCAGCTGGACAAAACTATCCCGAGCACTGTCTTGCAGTTCTGTCTGACCACTGAAGCCATGGAACTATATCAAATGCCCCATCCCAAGAAGAGGGAGGGCCAGGGCAGGAATCTGGATTGGCACTATTGGGAATGGCAAAAAACAATGCAATAGGGAAGTGATCGTTAAGCCCCTCAACCAGCATAGCAAACTCTAAGCAGTGTTCGAAATAAACATCTTGAACACAAAAATTATCTATAACACTGCGACCCACCGGGGAGACAAAAGTAAATTGACCAAACAGGTCTGAACGAGACCTCCCATTAAGCACCTTCCAGAAGCCAGCATACAGGAAATGGAGAAATTTTGCTCCAAAGGAATTAAGCTCCCTATCACTGGAGGTTCGAGGAGTATCAAAAAACACATCAGAGGGCTCAATACCCAGAATCGCAACTTGTCTGGAAATATCCATACCAATCCTAGAATTGAAATCGCCTGCCATTATTATTGGACAGCCTGGATAGTTATCCTCCAGAGATGCTATGAACTCCTCCACCTGAAACCAAAACGCCCTAACCTTAGGCTAACGAGAAGGTAAATATGAATTCAAGATAATTATCTTGCCACCAGTGCTCATACGGCCAGGATATTTACAGAGGTTATGGGCAGAGGACTCCCCTGGATGGGGCGGGAGGAATTTAACATAATCAATAACCCCCCAGAAGCTCGGACAAACATGGCCTCCTTGAAGACTGGGTGGCTCCAGATCTGAAAACCAGGGAGGGAAAAAAGACAGAGATCCAATAGCCAGGACTCCTGGACACACATAACATCAAACTTGCACAGTTTAGACTCCACCTCCTGGTACAACAACCACCCCCAGCCAGATATATTCCAAGAGAGGAGTCTTAAATTTAGGCCCTCACAACTCAGAGCCAGGAAGTCCACCAGTCAGTATGAGTCCTTGCCTGTGGCACCCCCCCCCCCCCACCTTGAGGAGGATGACTACCAAGCAAAGGTGGGAAAGAAGCAAGTAAGGGAAAAGCTATAGGTGACTGGGCGCACTCAGGACTCAATTCCCCCCCCCTCCGCTCCACCAAGTGGGGGGGTGGGATGGAGTGGGTCCGGAGGAGGCGGCATCCCAGCCTGAAAGCACCGGAACTGAACTCATAGCACCTGTGTGCATAGGCAGCCCAGAAGGACCAACAGCCCGAGCAGACCCCTCCGCCCCCCTCACTCCACCCACTGAACAGGGGGCCGAGTTAGTAGTCGCCATTCCACCTCTGCTCCTAGCAATGACAGGTAGCCCGGGCTCAAGGGGCCCAGGAGCCTGCACATTCCCCCTACCAGGACAGCTAAGGGTACCAGGAGTACTCGCCCCTGAGGCCTGCACGCTGTCTCTTCCCAATAGTTTGTCCTGGAGATGGAACAAGCTATCAATAAGTAAATCACACTCCTTGGGGTTTAAATTGCCAAGGACTGGCCTCAACCTGAGCATCATTGGGTCCCTCCTCCAAGGAGCCGTAGCAGGCCTCAGCCAACCTTACACCAGGACCAATCCCCATGCAGAGAGGGACACTAACATCCTGGGGGGGTGCCACTCCCTCCCTCTCCTCCCCACATGGGACTAAGCCTTCCATAGGCTCAGTGACAAGTTCAATGGGCCCCTTACCACTATCGTAAATCCTCCCCACTGACAAAGAAGAACAAATGTCATGGGCAGGATCAACAGGATCAACACGAGCCCTCCGCGCCTGGCTAACTGGCAAAGGGGGAGGGGGGCTACTATTTCTATGGGAAAAAACACGATCAATTGAGATGCCCCACTGTTTCAGGGCTCACCGAAATTTGAAAAGTCTGAAAACCCAGTCAGGGTCTTTAAAATAGACCTTCAAATAACGTACTTCCTCAGTGTCCTTGATCCATATGACCTTCTCATCTCCTCTGCACTCATTTTAATTCCCACTATAAAGGAGAGGTTACAAGTGACCATATCCTTGGTAGCCCAACTCAGAATGACCCTGTTCCATAGGGGTCTAGCAAAGAGGTGAATAGCTGATTCATGGAATGTCATTGACCTAGCTGCGGGAGGGTGCCTTCCGGTTAGCATCTGTGTATGAGCACTAGATCTGGACTGCTTGTCCCCACTACCAGCAGAGGTCGAGTCCTTGACGTCAGCGATATCATTCTTAGTCCGAACAATGCTCACATAGTCTTTTACCCTCCCCAAGTTTGGGGCAGAGCCTAACGGCAGAGACTCCACAATGGGCAGATTACTGGGCCGCCCAAATATCCCCTGTAACTGGGCTGGGATTACAGTAAAAGATCACCCCAACTGGTAGCATTATCCTGCCAAAGGGAAACAATTCCAAGCAACTGTTCACAGCAGAGCTTAATCAATCCCCAAGTATCTCCTGCCCTTCGGCCGAAATCAGGGCTTATGCTGGCGGCAGGTGCAGTGGTGATCTGGATGGCAGTGCTGAGGCGCATATGCACCATGCACACACAGCAAGCAGTGTGGGACATCGGTGCAACCCATGGTGCTGCGACCTCCAAGCCCACACACCCCACAACTTGGGGGATGAAGGAGGCATGGCTCCTGCACCATTCCCCGGGTTATGGGATGTGTGGACTTAGGGAATTGCATCGGATGGGGTGCCATTGCCCCACACGGCTTGCTATGCAGGTGGGGCGCATGCACGTCTGAACACCTGCGGTCTCTCACTGTGCCTCATGTAGGTGTGGATTGTGAGGTCCACAGAATTACACCCTCTATGTATATTTTCCATGGTATTTATTGTTATTCACTGTCATTTATTATTGCTGCTAGGGGTGTGCAAGAGTACATTGGGTACGCATAGTTTGGATTATTTTTCCCTACATGCATCACTTTGCACTTGTCCACATTAAATCTCAATTGCCATTTAGATGCCCAGGCACCCAGTGTCATAAGATCCTGTTGCAGTTCTTCACAGTCTGCTTGTGTTTTAACTAGGGATGTGCGAATGCGGTTCGGATGTTCAGACTTCGGGCCAAACTCGGCCTGTTCGGATGACCAAACCGAACGTCTGAACCAAATGTTCGAATGGCCGAACAGTTCGGATGAGTTCGGAGGTGGGAAAAATGTGACTTTGGGAGGGGAAAATGTGTCTGGAAGGGGCAGGCAGCTGAGGAGCAGACTTCCTGGCACCAGGGGTGGAGACCAGGGGTGTTTTCTGGGACAAATGATACCGATACTGAAAAAAAATCGATTTCGGTATTGGTATCGATAGCGCTATTTTCAGATGTTCGACTGACTTCGCCCGAACCGAACTCCACTAAACCGAACAACCAAACCTGAACTCGGGTTTCGAACCGAATGACCGAACATCCGAACCGCGTTCTGTTCATACAGCCCTAGTTTTAACTACCATGAATAACTTGGTGTCATTTGCAAATTTGACCACCTCACTCTTAAGACCCTTTTCCAAATCATTAACGAATACATTAAACAGCACCGTTTCCCAATACAGATCCCTGAGACACACCACTTTTTGCATCTCTCCATGTGAAAATGACCAATTAGTCCAACCCTTTGCTTTCTGTCTTATCAGTTTCTGATCCATAGTGAGACACTACCTCCTATCCCATGACTTTTTAATTTTCTCAAGAGTCTCTCATGAGGGACCTTATCAAATGCTTTCTGGAAATCCAGGTACACTATATCTACTGGGTCTCCCTTGTCCACATGTTTATTTACACCCTCAAAGAATTCCAACAGTTTAGTGAGGCATGACTTACCTTTACTAAATCCGTGTTGACTCTTCCTCATTAAGCCATGTTTGTCAACATTCCCTGTAATTCTGTCCTTAATGATGGTTTCCACCATTTTCCCTGGCACAGACATGAAGCTTACTGGTCTATAGTTTCCAGGATCACCTCTGGATCCCTTTTTAAATATTGGGGTTACATTTGCCACCCTCCAGTCCTCAGGTACAGTTGCAGATTTTAGTGACAGGTTACAACTTACTAACAACACATACGCAATTTCATATTTGAGTTCTTTCAGAACTCTGGGGTGAATGGCATCTGGCCGTGGTGATTTGTTAGTATTCGGTTTCTCAGTTTGCCCTAGAACATCCTCCAACATCACATTGATTTGGAGCAGCTCTTCCAATTCTTCACCTACAAAATGTGGGTACCTCCCCAAAATCCTC
Organism: Sphenodon punctatus; assembly: GCA_003113815.1. NCBI lineage: Eukaryota > Metazoa > Chordata > Lepidosauria > Sphenodontia > Sphenodontidae > Sphenodon > Sphenodon punctatus. Next base: position 3,276,771 of record QEPC01014177.1, read on the forward strand.
TGCAGTGAAGACCGACACAAAGAACTCATTCAGCTTCTCTGCAATGCCCTTATCTTCCCTGAGCGCCCCTTTTACTCCCTTGTCATTTAATGGTTCAACTGACTCCCTAGTAGGCTTCTTCCTTCTGATGTATTTGAAAAAGTTTTTGTTGCTAGTTTTCATTTCTTTAATTTCTCTTCCTAAATTGTACACCCCTATGGTGCAATCCAACAGCTCTGTGCAATGTGCACCTACTCCAGGTGCAGCTTACTTACGCTGGGACACATATGTACCTGCTTGACCTGCGCACAGCAAGCCACTCAATGCAACCATGAAACCCAGCCAATATTACCCTCCCCCCCAATCCCACACACCCCCCAGCCCGGGGGATAATGCAGGAGCCATGCCTACACATACGTATTGAAGTATGTGTGCTCATCAGGATTTCTCTGGAGTAAGTGGTTTTTAGATTGTGGCCAGAGTTATCTACTGATTGCCTAGGGAGAGGTAAAGGAATCCTTCCATAGGATGATGCAGATTTTCTTTTCTCCTCTCTTCTTTGTTAAGGAGCACGAATGCAAGAGCAGCCCCCGGCAGCATCCGTGCCTGCATAATGACACCCAGCTTTATCTAAAAGATGGAGTCTGTCAGAGCAACTGTGCTCAGAGGTTTCATATTATCATTGCATGAGAAGCTCTAAGGCAAGCGTTTTCTCACCCAGAAAACCTCAAACTTCTGCAGTAGTCAAGGGCAACAGCAAGAAGCACTCACGTTACAAACGAGGCAGCCACTCGTGCCCACCTAATTGTCCTTCTTCAAATCGCTCCTGGACACATGCCTTTACTGTGATGGCAATGAAATCCTGATAATAATTGGGTAGCTAATTTGTCAAATCCATCGCCTATCCTTTTCAGAGCTGGTCTTGCCACAGGGTGATCAAACGTGACCGCACAGTTTCTGGGATCCCCACAGTAGCTTCTGTTTTCACCAGGGCAGAGTGAGTTGACCTCATTCCCTCCCTGTGGGGACCCAAACCTGACCCTCCTTACAGCCCTTTGGATGGTGTCCCCAAATGAGTCCTTACAGGGTGGGAATAGGGTGTCTGTTCCTGAAACGGAAATAACGATGGCCTATCTCACAGGCCCATTGTGAGGGTGAACTGAATAAGATTTTATAGTACTTTGAATACTGCAAGTGCTATGTCATAGGAGTGCTATGTCAATAGCTAGACACTGCAGACACAAGAAGCATGACAAGACTAGGACTGAAACAAGATTCAACTAGATTCTTGTGAGAATCTTCAGAGGTTGAGAAACATTAGCAAGATTTTGTTGGGATTTTGTTTGTTGGCTAACGTTTCGAGATCCTTGCAAAATTCTTTCTTTAAAAAACCCCTGCATGTGTAAATGGCCGCCGAGTCATTCCTCTCATTTGCAGCCTTTTTCAAAAAGGGCAGCCATTATGTGCATATGCAAAATGGCGACCACGAATGCGCAGAATGGCTGCCTTTTCCCAAAATGGCAGTAATGCTATTTTTTTATCGGAAAAAATAACTTGACGAAACATTGTCAAGATTGGTTTTTTTTTTCTTGATTCTCCTTTTCTTCTCGATTCTTATTGAGATGTTTAATTCTGAATGAGAATCTAGGGGGGGGAAATCAAGATTGAGTTTCAGCCCTAAAATGAGACCATGTGGATTAATATGATCGGGGCCGGCCTCTAGAATTTGCAGAGCTTATGGCGTAGATAAAAGGTTGCAGCCCTGGTGGCCCCTTTCCCATGGCTGAGAAAAATGACTTGATCAAGGCAAGTTGAATAAAGGATAAAGGATAATTTCTCCCACTTTAAGTTCAATCACCTTATGCACTGCTAGTTCTCTCCCATAAGTCCTTTGGAACAGGATATGTCTTTATGCCATGTGCATAGTGCCTGCCACAATGAGACTTATTCATGAATAAGTTTCCTAAGACACTATTATGGTGGAGGAAGGTTCTGTAAGAGGTTGGAAGGGTTGAGTTGGAGATGCCAGGGGGTAGGAAGGAATGCCCAAATCCCCTAATGAGAAGGGGTGGTGATATGGGCATGGATGACTGGGACTTGGGGGAAGGTGAGTGGGATGTGTGAGACGGTATACGGGTATGGCAGGAAGGGAATCCCTTGTATGAGAGGGAATAGATGGTGGGAAGAAGATGGCGGGTAAGGCGAGGGATGGGATGGGATGAATGAATGAATGAATGAATGAATGAATGAATGAATGGGGGGCTTGGGGTTTTGTATCTGTATCTGTATTTTTATTATATTTTCATTGTTTGTATTTAGAGCAGACTAAAGGGACAATCCTAAGTCCATTTCTGGGTTTGCACACATGCTATAGTATTTACTGCATACCAGAGGTGACTGCAGAGCTCAGAATCAGCCCCTAAATCTACAATTAATATTTAGTATTAGGCTTAGAGTTGAATGAGAACTATCTGATAGTGGGCACGATCCCAAACCCCCACACCCAGGCAGGGAATCATGCACCATGGAGGACAGAGGAAACTGCTTGGGGATTGCATGGATCACCACACATGTAAGTGCAACTGAGGCCCAAAACACAGCATGTGTGCGGTTTGTGCTCATGTCACCTGGTCGCTGTTCACAGTCCTGTGCAGGGGCTCTTGTTTGCAGCTTTTGGGAGTGCAGTTGTCCAATAACAATCTGGTAAATGAGGCGATTGACTGCCAAACCAAAATACCAGATACAACTGATTACCATTTATTGAATTACCATTTGTCGCATTACTAGGCCAGTCTAAAAGAGGGAGGGAGTTTAAAAGGTAATTCAGGAAGTGATACTTCGGTTAACTGGAAAACTGCTGAATGCTAATTTGGATACTGTTGATATCTGACTGGATGTCAGAAACCATGGAAATTGGGCTATCCAGCCGGACAACAGATAGTAGCAGTTATTCATTTAATCTCTAATTAAGCTTTTAAGGGGATGGGATACGGAAAGGGGATGGGAGCCAGGAAGAGTGAAAAAGGGGTGTGAAGGCCATAATTACCCCAGTGTAGGGGAGGGGAGTACAGGTGTGGGTGAGTTGGTCTTTTGTGAGGTAGGGGTACGGGTGTATCAGAAAAGTATATTGCCGGGGAATTTTCTTATTGTATTTATTAATTAATTTTAATTTGGTTCATTGTTTATTTTTATTGGGATTGGGTGGGTAGAAGATTAAAAGTAAAAGAAATGAAATGATGGTGGCGGTTGTGATATTAGGCAAACACTGCAAAAAAATCTCAGTTTAGGAAAACACTTAAGTACGTTCTTATGTCCGCAACTAGGGATGTGCAAACACTGGGGTGTTCGGTATTTGGCCTGTTTGGAGTTCGCCCCCTCAAAACCGTTCGGGTTTGGGCTGTTTGTCCCGAACCTGTTTGGTTTCACCGAACCCATTTGGGGGTGGGGTGGGGTGGGGTGGAAACCCAATTTTCCCTCCTCCCTTCAGGCTGTGTGGGTAGAAGGGGCTCTGGGGCTCACCTCCCCACCCCCCCCGCCCAGCCTGGTAAAAAAAATATTTAAAAATACAAAAAAAGAACAAACCCCACCCCAGGGATTGAACCCGGCCCTGGGCTCAGCAACGGCTGCAGCAGAGGGTTCGGCGGTTCTCCCGAGTGCTTGAGGCCTCTTCTAGGCCTTCACGGAACTGAAGGAGGGCTTCTGCCACTGCTGCTGCTGGATTCGATGCCTGAGCTTCAGCACCACCAAGTACGTCAATCCCTGGGGTGGGGTTTTCTTTTTTAAATTACCAGGTGGGGCTGGGGCTGGGGCTGGGGCCTTATTTTAAACATTTAAATTGTTGATTATTTTAAATTGTTTTATAGTTGTTTTTATGTATTTTTATACTGTTGGAAGCCACCTTGAGCTGTGTTCAGGAGGGGCGGGGTATAAATTGTAGAAATAAATAAATAAATAAATTAAGGTATCATTGATTTTACTTTGACATCAAGTATAATGTTACACAAAGGCCTTTTTTTACACAAGATGCCCACGCTCGTGCCCACGCATGCTTTCGTAGTGGGCATGAGTGAGTGTCTCACGTGTGAATGCCACAGTGGGTAGGTAGGTGTGTGGGCTTCCGTGAAACATGTATGCCCACCCACCTCCACCCATTGCCCTTGTATGAAGCAATTGGCCAGAACAGCGATTGCTCCATACATGGGGATATGTGAGGAGATTGGTGTGTGCCCCCCCCACCAGTCTCCCGCACCGCCCATGCTGCGGCACACACACCGACCTCCCCTGCAGCTGCGGTGCACACACCAACTTCCCCTGCAGCTTCAGCCTGTTTGAAAAGGTTCTATGTTTATGATTAAAGGCTTGAGCTTTCCTGAATCAGGGAGGCAGAGAGCATAGGAAGTCAACTTTCTCACTCATTTACAACCTTATTTGCTGCCTACAGGTCTCATAAATGCCATTACACATGGAGTATTCCTTTTCAAATTCATCACAAAGCTGTTAAATTCCAATTTTCCTTAGCCTAAAACTCCATACACTCTATAAAACCTATAAACCCATATATCCTGGTCAGTATTGATGGCAAAGAAAATGATCTTTTTTAAAATTATTATTATTATTATTATTATTATTATTTTATTTTATTGAATTTGTGGGGGCTGAACATTTACGTTTATGGTCAATAGAGAATCCAATGTTGAGTGTCCCAGACTGGCTTCATCTTCCTGAATATCAAGTACAAACTACTAATGGCCATTTTTTCACACATGTTAAAGTTCCTGATTTTTCAACCTTCTGGTTTCACAAGTTCACAAGTAAGTTCTGGATTCATTTTTAACACACACACTGCCCTGAAGCAGTTTCTGGTTGCATTCTTCATACAAACACTGGCCTGAAGTTCAAAGATCCGGATGTTTAAGATCTGGGTGAGTGATTTAGACAGAGAGTGATTTCAGATGTGATGGGGCGGCATTCGCTCCTGCGGTCCGCCAGGGGCGCCTTTCCTGGAGGTCCCCCGTGTTAATCGGGGGGCCACAATGGAGAGGGCATTCTCGGTGGTAGGGCCATGGCTCTGGAACTCCCTTCCGGAGGAAGCTCGCCTGGCTCCTAGCCTATTAACATTCCGGCGTAGTTGTAAGACCTGGCTGTTTGCCCAGGCCTTTGGGAGGGAGGGGTAGGGGAATGTTTTTAGTTCCCCCACCTATTTATATTTATATTGTTTTTGCCCTGTTTTAATATCTTAATATGATGATGGATTTTAAAAAAAATAAAAAAATTTATTGTATGTTTTAATGCTGTGAGCCGCCCCGAGCTGCATGGCAGGAGGGGCGGGATAGAAATGTATAAATAAATATTTTAAAAATGGAAACAATCGTTAGAGTCCCCGCCGGGATCACTCCGGCACAGCCAACAGACATGTCGGGGGATCCCGGCAGGGAATCGGGGAGGGTATGGGGCCGTGCGGTGCAACCTGCGGCCTCATGCCCTCACCCTCCCCCATGTTCCCCCACTGCCCGCCCTCTGGGGAGACGGGCGGGCGCTGCAGCCAATGCGGCCACAGCGCCCGCCCGAAATGACCTCAACCCAGAATTCCAGCAGGGATTCCGGGCCGTGATCACCGTCCAGACGTGACGGGCCCCTTCATCCCCTCCGGGAAGCTCATTCACCACGCGATCGCCATCCAGACGTGGCGGGCCCCTTCATCCCCGCCGGGAATCTAATTCACCACGCGATTGGCGCCGGCCCCACCGGACCAGCCGATCGGGTGTCGAATGAGATTCCCAGTGGGGATTGAGCATGGTTAACAACTGGGGGGAAACTTCCGGTTCCACAACAGATGTTACGAGGGCATTCCCCATCACAGGGAATTGACTGTGGTTGAGCGTGATCTCATAACGTCTGAAAATACCCACTGTGGCCACTTTTAAACGAGGTGCTGAAATTGTCGAGATTTTTTAAGTGGTGCATTCTGAAAGCTTCACTTTTCAGGCTTTCAGAACACGCCTCTTCAAAGCACCGCATCTCCAGCCCCCGCCACTGCCGACAACGGGGAGCACATCACTTCCGGCAGTGCAGGGAACGTGTAAACACTCCCCACGTGGCTTTTCTCTCAACGCGCGACTCAGGAGGCGCTTTTCAGCAAACATGCAGTAGAAATGTTTGTGTAAAAACACCTATTGGATTTTCTCTGCTTGTGGCATAGCACTAACTTGACCTGCAAATGCCACCAAGGAAGGTGAATGGGTTATTAAATGTTCTCCAAGCTCACTCACAGTCCTGACAAGCCACAAGAGTAGATGGGGCAGTCCCTTCAAAACCAGTTTTGTTGATATTGTTAGTACATCTGTCATCTCTAGCTGTTCGTTATCTCAGCTGTCCAACTACAGATGCTCATTTATTAGGCACTGGGCATTAAACCTCATCATTCCTTCACTGGGAGGTTTCATAGGATGAGTCATTTGGAAACTTATAATAGTTACTACTGACTAGCAGCCAAAGGGAGAGGTGTGAGATCTTCTACATTGATCATGAAAGACCCTAGTGAGGAAATGGTTGTGGTCCAGTGTATATGCTTTACTGAAGTTATCCAATCCAATTTCAAATCCTCGGTTAAGCAAGTCACTAATGCCTGAGTTCCACTTTAACAAAATATGTGTTATCATTGGGACTAAAATGAGATTTTGCTAAAACAAGAATTCTCATTGAAATCCCAGTTCCTGATACTGGATGTTTTTACACACACATTTCTCCTGGATGTTTACTGTTACAACCTGAACTTTCTGTGTGTCTAAATCACTCACCCAGATCTTAAACATCCGGATTGCTGAACATCTGCATGGAACTTGTCCCAGAACTTTTGTGTGTAAAAAGTTCTCCTGATAAATTACTTTGCTCCAGGCAGCTGTGGTCACTTGGTTTCCATGGCAGTCTGTCACGTCTACAGCTGTGGCTACTTTAGGCTGCCTCAGGGCAGTGTTTGTGTGAAAAATGAATCCGTAACTTACTTTTGGACTTCTGAACCCAGAAGACTGAAAAATCCAGAACTTTATTGTGTGTGTAAAAATGCCCACTGTCTCAGTTGACCTGAGAACCTCTTGGTTCTCGATAATGTCTCAGCTAGTGCTGTAGCGGTCCACCGGAAACAGCATTTCCACAATTAGTGGTACAGCGTGGGAAAGGCTTTCATTCTGCTAGTTTCATTCCACTACTTCCGCAGTTCCACTAATTTCATTCCGCTACTTCCACAGGCTTCACAAATAGTGGAAACATGCCATTTTTGCTACTTCCGCCATTCCGCCAGCACCACAAAATAGTGGAACAGTGGTTTTCCGACAGTTTCTGACAATTCCACAATTTTTCCGATAGTTCCCGAATTTGCAGAACACCGGCAGAATTAGAGGAATGTCGGCAGAAAAGCCACGGTATGGCACGGGCAATTCCAAAATGGCGGAATGGAATCGTGGTGTGGTAAAAGCTGCTGCCGCTTCAGTCCTAGTCTCAGCCGACATTTTGTTTCTCAACTTAGCAAATTTCAACTTACCGGCATCTTGTTTACTGCTTTGCCATCTATTTCATAGTCTGAGAGGCAATATGAATGCAATACTGAATTTCTTGCACTCACTTTTCCCTTTTACTCCTTATCACTCATTGACTGGTACACAAATTCCTTTACTATTCTGCAAGCCAGTTTACCCTCAGAAGTGCAGCAAGCAGTAATTGAATGTTATGTGCTGTGTGGAAGTCAGTAAATCGGGATGGTGTCATGGGGTATTTTCAGATGTTATGATATCACAGGCAACCACAGTGAACCATGGTCAATCCTGTGACGGGGCCAAAGTGCCCTGAACGTCTGTTTCATGGGTGCCAGATGTTCACCACAGTCAATCCCCAGCAGGGGTTGAAATTAACCACGCTTCCAGAGGTCCGGCCCAGACCATCTCCGAAAGCGTGGTCAAAGAGATTCCCACCGGGAAACAAAAAAAAAGGAACGCCTGAACGGCAACCACTGGCCAGAATCAAGCAGAATGATTCCCAGACTGGGACAAAGCATGCAGCATCACTGGCAGGCAATGAGCAACAACACAGGCTGGGAAGGGAGATTTAAAGGGTACCTGGCAGCAGGGGGATGTGGCGGGATGGAGTGAGGTGGAAGGGAGAGGAGAGCGGAGGGTGAGTGAGCAAGGGAGGAGGAGGCGGTGCAGGCAGAGGAGGCGGTGGTTGTGCTCAACATGGAGACAGTGGGGGGACAGCAGCAGCTGGGACGGGCTGCCCTGGTGCCTTCTGGGTGCTTTGACCACGGCCCGGGATCGGCATAACATCTGTTGCATTGCCCCGGGTTGTGGTCTGCCAGTCTGATTCCCTGCCATGGTCCCACTCCCATCACGTCTGTTTGGGGCCTTTCTTGTCCATGGGGGTGGTTAGCTGGCTCACCACTGCTGGGAATCCACTGTGGTGAATCGGGTGCCTGTAATGCCTGAAATCACCCTATGCATCAGGAAACAGTTGGGAAGATGATCTACATTCCTGATATAGTGAAATGCACACCGCATGCACACCGTTTTCCAAAATGGTGTCAATGTTGCTGGCTGGCACCACTTCAGAAAATTGCTGTGCATGCTCAGTGTGGTCCTGAGGTCATTTTTTGCATGTAGAGAAATTTATTTTTAAAAAATTAATTTGTAATAATTAATTTATTTATTATATTAACATTTGTCCATTAGAATATTAGGATCTCCTGGTGCACACCCACCTACATCCATCACCCACCCATCTCTTCCCAGGGGCCGTCCAGAAAACTGGAGGAGGCCCCGTGAGTGGAGATGGGTGTAGGTGGATGTAGGTGGGCAGGTGTCCGTGTAAACGGACACCCACCCACCTCCACCTACCACGTCCAAACATCCATCCTCCCACCTACCTCTGTCCATGTAAAAATGGACTAATTCACGGCCTAAGAAGGGATTTCTAGGGTCAGTGGAAAGCATACACCCCACAGCTAACCAATTACTTACTGAACTCGACATGAGGCTAAAGATTAATTTATTTGGATTTGTATTCCACTCTTCCTGAAAGGCTCAGGGCAGCTAACCTCATAAAAACACAAAACATACAAATGGTAAAACCCATAAGATCCCATAAAATATTTATATAACCCCTCCCCCTAAAGCCAAAACTTGCCTGTTAAATGCTTGGTCAAATACCTTACCTGCCTGCCTTGTTGCGCTGACTCCACTCTTGCTGCCAAGGAGGAGGGGGGTCCCTGGTGCCACTGTGGCTCTTCTCCACTGCTGACACCTGCAGGGAACACAAGAGGACTTTTTGTGAGTGCCGGGGGTTGGGGGGTATGCAGAAGCTGTGCGTGAGGGCCGGCTTGTCACCTCCCCCACCCGGAAGTAGCCGGGGCTTTAAAGACCAGCGGCTCCTGCCGCAGCCTTTGGCCGCGGCACTTTGGGGCACTTTGGGGCCGCAGGGGGTGGCGGGGGACTTTTGTTGGGATTTTTTTCTTATTCAGGGCTAGGGAGGAGGGGTGGGGGTGTAGGAGGGGTGGTTAGAGGGTGGGGGGTTCCCAGGAACTGACCCTGGTGGCAGCAGGGGAAGTGCTGGGGGGAGTATTTGTGGGGAGGGGGGAGGAGCCCGCACCCGGTGAGAGAGGGAGTCGGG
>QEPC01014178.1:1271-11584 GCA_003113815.1 Sphenodon punctatus
CTCCTCTTCAGTGTACAGATGTTACCAAGGAATTAGATAAGATAGTTATCCGGCTCCGAAGGTCCAAGACCGACCAAAGGGGAAAGGGACAGACGGTTTGCCTGTACAGGTGTGGGCTTACCACTATATGCCCAGTCTATCACATGGGACAATACTTAGAAGTGAGACCTCGAGTATTGGGCCCCCTGTTTATGCATCATAATGGGGCTCCCCTCACAAGCCATCAATTCACAGCGGTGTTCAGAACAGCCCTCAGCAAGGCAGGATTACCCCCGGAGGAATTTGGATCCCATTCCTTTAGAATAGGGGTGGCCACAACAGCGGCCGAGGCTGGATTACCAGAGGAAGCAATTAAGGCAGTTGGGAGATGGAGGTCCAGAGCTTATAAGAGATACATCAGACCACATCATCGCTAACAAGATATGTTTTTTCATAAGAATGGGATCCCGGTGCGGGACGAGACGTGAAATAAGGATTGTGGAGCACAGCATCGTCTGGTGGGCGAGTAGAGCTGCTGCATTGGCAGAATGGGGACATCACTTAGGCCTAAAGGATTATGCAAAGATCAGATGGCTGGGTACCAGTGGGATGCGATGGGGTCAGCTCCTCCCAGCGTTAAAAAGAATGGGGTGAATATCTAGACCTGACATAATAGCTATCCATTTGGGGGGAAATGACATAACTTCAAACAAAGGGGTTAGGTTAATAATCCAAATTAAGACAGATCTATTACTAGTTTGAGATTGGTTCCAAGGGGTGCAATTGGTATGGACCAATTGGATACCAAGAATTCAGTGGGTTGGAGCCTTAAAGCCAGGAAAGGTAGACAAAACTAGAAAGGGAATAAACAGAGAAATTACTAAATGGATCCACAGTGTAGGCGGTAGCTGTATTAAGCATACTGGGATCGTACACACTAACACTGCGCTGTATAGGAAAGATGGAGTCCACCTATCAGAATAGGGCAACCATTTATATTTGGCCTCGGTGGCAAGGCATTTGGAGGCATTGTTGTTAAATTAGGCGGTGGGGGACGGGGCAGTTCGTCCCGACTACCCCTTTGTGGCGTGGGCCCAGCAGGCTAGGTTAGGATAAATAGGTTAAGGATAGTTAAAAGAGTCATCTCCATAAGAGATGGGGTCGTGATACCTTGTGTAAATGCAGGGCACAGCATGCCCATGGGTCATAACCCTGGGAGGGCTGCTTGGCAGGAGTAGGGGCGTGCACAGCCTCCGTATCCTGCAAGGCACTTACCGACTTACTCACGCCCATAGTGGGCACGCCTCTCTTTGGCCATGGCCGTGAGGCAGTCGAAGGAGGGGATGGTTCAAGTTTAATGTACTGCTAAATGGAAGGCGCTTCCGAGCAGTACTCAGTTTTAGTTAATAAGGATAGTTTGTTGCTAGCATGCTGGATCCATGATTGCTAAGGCAATCCCCCACCGGCCTTTACAGTCTTTCTGATTGAATAAAGAGTGCGGCCATGCTGTGTTAAAATCAATAAAAATGTCTCTGCGTCTCTTTGGGGGTGCGCCGACAATGTCAAGCTGCCATCACACACACACACCATCAGGGCCTCTCCAGAGTTACAGCAGCAACATCAAAAGCCAGACTTCAGCAACTCAGCTCATCCCCAAACCATCAAGCAAGAATCCTCAAGCATACACACATACAAAGACTTCTGCAGTCCCACAGGCACACCCACAGGGAGCCCCACACATACACAAGCCTCATACAACACATCCATCACACCTGCACATGTGCTCACACAATTCCATCGCACACAGGAGGGCACACCTCTATATTCACATAAAGCAGGTATACATCCTTCATTTCCTGCAGACATACTCAGTATCAAGCTTGCACACATAAATGCATATACCAACACATCAGTGAAAGGGGAAGATGATCTCTCTTCAGGGTCATCAACACTCTTACAAAACACTAGGGTCAGAGAGGGAAACTACAATCACATGAACTTCTGCAGAACTCAGAATTTATCAAAGCATAACTTCTCAGGGAACTCATATCAGGCAGAGTTACTCACACACACATACCCACAAGCATACAAATATACCTGCATCCCTACTCACACATCCCACATGGTCAAGCACACACACAAATTACTCATATCAGCACTGAAACATGGTCTCTATCATTCAATAACCATCCTCACTGCGCCCGGGGATCCCTGCACTCTAAGCAGGACAAGACTAGTGCCCCTGGCTCCTGATGCTGATCCGGGGGGGGGGAGGGAGAGGAGGGGGGAGTCCCTGCTCTTCTGTGAATTCTTTTGTGCATTAGGGTGCCAAGGACAAATTCTTCCCCTTTGCTGGGATGGCTCTCTGCCTCATTGTAGCTGCTCTGCACCCCCATTTCTCTCTATGGGGCAATCACAAAGGGAAGAGGGAGGATCTGTCCATCCTTCTAACAGAGACAGCACTGAACAACCAACCCTCTCCCAGCTGAATGGACCCCCCAGAACAGGCTACCCCCTGCCAGCTGCCCCCCTCCCAGGCTGTAGAACCAACCTGCATGGAGTGTCATTTTGTTAGATAATTCCCCCACCCCCTCTTTCTAGGGTTGGTACGCTCCCATTTGTGAGAATGGGAGGAGCCACTCGAAGGAGAACAGAAGGTTGCTGCCTTGTAAACAAGGTTCTTCGAGATGGCTCCAACATTCTCTCAAGCACCCACCCTTCCAACCCCGCGTGGAATTTTCTTCCTAATTGCTTAGGGTTGAAAGGAACTGTGTTGGGTTTAGGCACCTTATATAGGGTGGGGGTGTGTGAACATCATGTGAGGGTTTTTTAAGCTAGTGAGCTTGGTATATGCCGGTAAGAGAAGGGCGTGCAAGTGAGAATGGAAGGAGCCCCTCGAAGAAGAACTTTGTTTACAAGGCAGCAACTTCCCCCGCGCCAGGTGGTTACGCCCCTGGCTGCAATTCTGTGAGAATCACAAAGCTGCCACGCTTAAGGGAAAGGGGAAACTGTGGCAAACCTGTCACTTCCGTGTGAAATCTACAGTGGTGAAAATACCACGGCAGCAACTGCAGAAAGTCGCGAGTGCAGGGCTCCCTTCCTAACCTTGCTGCTTGGTGCGGAGGAGCACTTTCCACCTGTAAATGCTGCCACAGCGGTATGACATTTCAACCCTATTTCTAGCTGGATTACGCTTGCAGGGACCAGGGACTACGGTTGCTGGTTAGGACAGAGTGGGGGAGCCACATGGAGAGATGGGTGAAATAGATTCCCAAGAACACATTAGTGAATGTCAGCATTTCACTCCAAGCCTTGTCCTGGAAACCAACCTGGCCATGGAGGGGGGCTCCGGGGTACCCTACAGGACCCTGGACATTCCGGGGGAAGGGATACAAGTCTCTGGACTGGCCAGAGGAACTTTCCCCTCCTGGGTGACCTTGATGCCAGGCATTTCTCTCTGACTGAAGTTGCCAGTGCTCTTTAAGGGAAGCATTGCCTTCTGTGGGCTCAGGGTCAGCAACCACAGTGGCCACTTTTGCACAAGGGGGTGCCTTTTTTAAGCTGCCCATTTCCCTTAACAGGCTTCCTGCTCTCTGGAGTTGCTCATAGAGCTCGTCCCAAGTTAGTGTGGTCACATCTATAGTGCTTAGTATGACCTTAGTCTGGCTATTTACACCTTCATAGACACTCTTAATGAATTCAGGGTGATTAAAATCTATGACAGCCTGATTATTTCTCTGCACTACTGGCACTTGCTCTGCTAACGCTGCTAACCATTTTTTCCTATTTATGTATGCTTTGGGGCTTCACCAGGTGCTTGCTCATCCGAGAAATACAGTCTCCGAATGGATGCAGAGGGGCACAGGATTTCCAATGCACTTCGCAACCAGGCAAACGTGTCATTGGCCATCCTAATGTCCAGGGGCATTCCTGCTTCCAAGGCTGCTAAGTCGGAAGGGCTTGCACAGTGATAAGCAAGACTCATCAAATCTGCTCCTGTAGCAAACAGATAGGATGAGACCACTCTGGTCATCCAGTTCACTGCAGTTTCCTTACTAAGGGGCCCCATTCTGTTTGCAATTGCTTGAGCTTGAGTGGGAGACCAGCTTTCCATTTCACTAATGGTTTCTGTCTTAACATTTCCTTGCATATCCCTTCTCTCCACCTCTTTTTTAACTAGTGGGGCCAATTTATAGGGTCCTCGTGGATCTCGTGAAACATAAGGGGTTTCTGCTGGAGGGGTGCATGGGCACACTTCCTCCTGGTGGGGTGCCTCCAAGCTTGTCTCCTCTGCCTCCCAAAGGGAGTCAAAGACCTAGGGCGTTTAATGTGCCGCATTTCCCCCGCGCCTACCTCTCTCGGACGGGTCTGATGTTCAGAAGAGCATCAGACCCGTCTTAGAGCTCAGTGCGCATGCGCGACCTTCTGCGCGTGCGCACTTCAGAAGGGAACCCGGAAGTGCGGCTTAAAGCCGGCACTTCGGGGATCCGCGTCGGAGGGGGCAGGATCGCCTGCCCCCTCCGACGCGCGGTAACACGCAGCTGGAACAAGTAGACGAGCACAAAGAAAGGCGGCTGATCAAAGGATCAGCCGCCTTTTTTGTCTCGTGTACAAACGCCCATAGTCTCGAGGCCCCTGGCAGGCCTGGACTGCAGCTACCATCCCTCGTTTGATACCCAGTTGAGCTTGGAGTCTAGCAATCTGCTCCTCACATTCCTGGTGGCTAGCAGAGGCAGCAACTGTCCGCTTCTGCTCCATCAGAAACCGGGTCGCGGCTTGAGCTTCATTGAGCTGAATTCTCAAGCAAGCAGATTGTGTTTCTAGAGCCAAAAGCGCCTCTCCCAACTCATCCGTTTCCTTGTTAGTGGCTTTTAGCATTGTGGTCAGTTTGATTTTATCAGCTAAAGCACTGTCCCTTTCTCTTTTAACATCCTCCAAGCCCTCATGTAGACGAGCATTCTGTTCTTCTAAGCACTCCTGCTGACGGGCATGTCTTTCCTCACACACTCTTTTAAATGCTCAGCATAAACCTGCCTCTCTTTCTCTAGTTGTTCTCCCAGTTCAGCCAATTGTTTCTTTCCTTCCAAGATCACTATTACAGCATCCTTAGAAGCGTACAATAGGGCCCAAACCGCATAGAGGTCTGCTTCACTCTTTTTACTAAACAATTCTCTTTTTATGGTAAGCCTCAAAGGCATCCAGAGCACCTTGCAGGGGGTTATCGCTCTTAAAGCAACCCACCTTCCAAGGGCAACTACCTTTCTTACAGATCCATTTTTCAAATTTACTCAAGTTATCTTTGGGCTGGAGGCAGCTAAAGGCCTTGCCATTTTCTGCTGTTGCTTGGATTTTAACACAATTTCTAAGTCCAGTTTCTCTGAATTCTAAAAATACAGTACTCTTACAATTCCTTACTCCAAAACACACTTCACAATTACCGTATTATCCAGAATAGAGGTGCCTTGTGAAGGCGCAGTTAGTGAAAGAAAGGAGGTTTTGCACCTAAAGGTTCTCCTATCAATTCTGGGGTAACTATCACTCAATTACCACGCTTTAATCACGTGTCTTGCCTGCATTCTCCACCACTTATGTCAACACATGTCCCTTTCCACGCATGTACACAGGGTCTCCCTGAGGAGTGTGTCCCAGTGGCCAAGCGTGGGCTCAAAAATGCTCAATTTGGGGGAATGCTCACTGTTTTTAATAGGGCACATGAGCATTTGGGATCTTTTGAGTGTAAATTGGCAGCATCACCCAGGGAATTAAAAAGAGGGGAGAGACACCTTATTGTGGGGACAAAAAGGGGGTACATAAAAACAAAAAACATCAGTTGGTAATAATCAAACAGTGAGACACTCAAATCAATTAGATAATTACACAAGGATGCAACATGGGTTGGTTTCTAAAGGAAGTTCCTAATTTAGGAGAGGGAGAGAGAGAGAGAGAGAGAGGTCTGCCTGTGCCAAGGCACAAACAGTGGGAGATTCAAGGGGAGGGGAAGAGAAGGAAGACACAGCGCTTCATCTTACCTAAAATGTACTGTTCTGAGGGCAGGGCAAAGGAATGAATCCTTTATAGCCCCCTTTCCAAGTCAGACAGTACAGTAGCACCAGGGCAGCCTCCCTGGCGACCAGCCTTCGGGGGGGTGGGGGAACTGGAGTAGTGCTCTGAGGAGGGAAGAAGTCTGTGGGCTTAGCCCACCAAGTCACTCAAGCCCAAGGGGTGTGCCCTTGGGGGTGCGTTGGATAGAGTTGCAAGGGAACCTAACTGTGTCTCCGTGAGGCAGACAGGTGGGAGTTCCCTTATGCCTACTCAGAGGTCAGGCAACAGAATGGCAGCAAAATGGACAGAAGGACTTGCAACCAGGTGTCCTCCTGAATTCTATCTGGGCAGGCAAGACAGCAAGGCAGTGATTTCAGCTTCAGTAGCCGCTGTGAGAACAACAGCAGTGAGAACAGCCAGTCAGGGAGGATCAGACCAACTGAACTAACTGGAGTTCTGAAGGATCTGTATTTATATCAAAATTTTGCCCCCTNCGGTAATCAAAGAAAAATGCACTACCAAGAGGTGCCTCCTATATGCCTCACCCAGGCCAGACCTGCCAAGATAGAGTTCCCAAGAAGCATTCCTGCCCGCTCCCATCCCTGACTGATTTAAGATCAGGCTGTGCAGTCACCCTTTGTCTTGGATGCAGATCACAGCCTGATTGGACCACCCTTCTCCAGGTGCAATGGGACACGTCCTTCCTGATGCTGCCCCGCTCAACAATACAGGGTTGCTAAAGCCAGGTTGATGCTAATTATCATTCTGATGAAGTGGGCCTGCATTCTATAGCGATCCCCCCTCAACCAGCCCAGGAATCTTGTGGTCAAAGTCTGCCGAGTTCGCACTGAGGTCAAAGCACAATCTAAAACAGGGCAGGTTAAAAAAAAATCATAAGCAATAAGGCAAAAATCATATATCAAAACCAAAAACTCAGGGAGCACTGGTTGTAACTCTCCATGCATGGCCCCGAGTGGGTCACGGGAGCACGCCTCCCCACGCACCGCCATCACATGAGCAATTGGACATGTGGATGGTGGGGAATCATGCGTTGACGCATCTCATTTAAAAAATACCCATTAAAGCAAGGCTATACATAGGAAAGGTACAAGCAGGGACATTTGTCCTCCTCTATCCCTTAGATTTGCAGCTGTAGGAACGGCCGCCAAGGACTGCCCTGAATAGTGATCCCTTCTTGCCAATGCCACCTCTCCTCCAGGAAAGGGAGCGGGGAGATGAAGGAGGAGATCCACTCACGTCACCCTGGTTCCACCAGGTTGCCAATCTCATTTCCAACAGCTGAGGGTGAGGCTTCCAGGTCAGGTACAGGAAGAGTCCCTCCTTCCCTCTACTCTCAAATCTCATACTTAACACCTGCATTAAAAGCTGCTTCTCCACTGCCCTTACAGTCCACCTCCAGTTACTTACCCCAGTGCACAGTTCAACATGCTGCCATTCTGGACTTTTCACCCACTTGGCATCCACTCCAGACAGGTGTATACTATATGATGACACCAATCAAGCCCCTATCCTCTCCTCCTATTTTAATTCCAGCATTGCCGCCTCTTTATCAAGAGAGAGGCTGGAGGCATAATTAACAATCATTCTCTCTTTACAATTTGCTTTCAAACGTATATTTAGCAAGTTATTAGTGAAGTCAATTTTACAGTGTCTGGGAAGAGCATTGCCTTTCTGCATTGTTTGAGAAGCTACACACCCAGCCTCTCACACTTGTACCTCCCCCCCCTCTCTTTTTCACCCTCTCCTGAAGGTTGTTTGACCTGTTGTGCTTTTTGTGAGGTATTTCACCATTATCCCTGTGCTGAGGAAAATAAGGGGATGATAAGATTGCAAAAATGGTTTAATAGTCAGGGTTTTGTGAACCCGCAGTGGTGCATTCAACCTGCTTTGTTTCATGCCAGCTGGATTTGTGTCACCTGCTTGTGTAGGGAATGGCTGATCTTCATGCAGCTCCTGGTATTTATTTACACACGAACAGAGGTCCTACAGAAGGGTGCATGAGCTACTGTTCTCAAACCAGGCCTTAGGTGGGGGAGACAGGCGCCTTGCCCCTGGGCCCCACACTTGCAGAGGCCCTGTGCTCCAGAAGCCCCCAGTGGTAGCTCCTGGGTGCCAGGAGCTTCCTGAATGATGGTGGTTGTGGGGCACTGGGAACACCTCAAGAACAGCAGCAGGGTTGCAGCTGCTATGCAGACTCCCAAGTCAGGGGCTTCCTGTGGGGCCTGCAATTTCTCCTGCCCTGACCCCCCCACCCCACCCCCAATCTGCCCCAGGTCCTGCTGACAAATCTAAGTCTGACCCTGGTTGTTCCTCTCTTTAAAGAAAGTTTTAGTCCGATGGAAGAAACTTTCTTCTGGAGCACCCAGTGTAAGAGACAGTATGCAGGGTTAGATGGACTATTGGTCCAGCCCTGCAGCTGTTCTCTGTTCTTCACATGTAAATTAGACAGCTAATCCAATGCTGCTGATAACGCATACACTAGCAAATAGTTGCAGTGACCATATGCAATTTCTTTGTGCATTTATGGTAAATGGTAGGCCTGGAGTGTCAGCATTGTTTGCCATTTTGCTGTTTACTGTCGACATTTCTACAGTCCTGCTGCAGCTCCGACAGCATTTGCCATCAATTTCTGGCACTATCCAATATTTTGCAACAGTTCCAGGTATTCTGCAGCACATAAGACAATAGTGACAATTTCTAACAGTTCTGACATTTTTGACAGTTTTTCTGACATTTCCAATAGGTTTTCCAGTGCTTTAGCAACACATTCTGACACTTTGCGGCATTTTCCAACACTTTATAGAATTTGCGACAGTCTCCGACAATTTCTCTGCTGCTGAAAAATAGTGACAGGCGATAGCGGAAAGCAGCAACAAGCATCGGAACAAGTATGGGAATATTGGGTCCATGCAGTGTCCGGAAAACGGCAACTGATGGGAGGTTTGCGAACTGTTGGAAACTGCCGCGTGTCATTTCAGGCCTAGTAAATGGTCAGTCATCCAACATTTATGAATGAAAACCAAAGTCTGTTTGAGGAGAATTTGAAAACAGTCAAAATGACTAAATTGAATTCATTGGCTTGATGATAATGCATACTTCTCTAGCTCTGAGTGGTTCTATGGCACCCATCGAGCAGGGTCAGATCCAGGCAAGTGCAGACTGTGAAACACCACACAAGTCTCTCTGATATGTGGGGTCCATGAATAAACTTGGAAAGACAGCATGAGTGTGAGAATCAACTGTTGTAAAATACAGACCCACAGAACCTCAAATGCAGGGAACCTCAAACTAAGCAGGACTCATGGCAGTAGGGGGAGCAACACATGGGGTTCATGAATAAACTTGAAATAGTAACATACACATAACGTATGGGGCCATGGTGCAGGGAACCCTGCTTGGGATGGAAGGGTCCACGGTTGGAACTCTTATATGGGACAAAGAGGAAGCATAGAAGGGGAGTGGCAACCAATGAGGAAGATGAGGTGACTGGCTACTGTGCACATTTGCAACTACAATAACTTGAAGGCCCTTTGGAGGTGTGTCATGAAGAGATACTGGGCTACATGTAGACTACAGGTCTAACAAATATGCAAAGGTAAAGATTAAACATGTATGTAATGTGAAAGCTGAGAACTGAAAACTTGCTTCATACAATGGAGAACTGCTAAGTCATGACCCTAAATAACTTAATCAGAAAAGGCCTAACACTTCTGCAGACACTAGCAATAGGCCATTGATTTGCAAATGGATTTCTTCCTGTGGACGTGACTGAAAGCACAGAGTCACCTGATGGGAAAATCAAACAAAGGACCCTGGAAAAGTACTTAAGGGGGAAGACAAGACAAAGGAGAGATCTTCATCAGAGATCTTCAAGATCATCAAGTAATCATCACATCTTATCAATCAGAGAAGGGCTGCACCAAACAACCTATGAAGTAAGGATTGATCTATTGGAAACCCTAAGACTTGTATCCAGTCAACCCTTACACCACTGGCTGTGACATGAACTGAAATATCCTTGGGACTTTGATTAGGGTAAAGCTAAGTTAGGAGGATTCAAGTACAGATAGGAATGCGTTATTGGTTATGTTGTTTTGATTTCTGCACTCGTGTATAATTTTGTACTGCATGCTTATTCATAATTACCAGTTTAAAAAAACCCACTTAAATACACAAGACATAAAACCCCCAAAACAGGGAAATTAAAACGCAATTACACCTACAACACATATAGCAAAACGCATGTACATAACCATAATATATCTTCTACT
>QEPC01014178.1:12962-23096 GCA_003113815.1 Sphenodon punctatus
CAGAGCAGCCGTAACCTGCTCCACTTGCACATCTGGTGAGTGCCCTTTTACATGGAATGGCCAACCCAGAGGTGAAGCGGGCCAGCATAGGCAGACGTCGAGCTACCGTCCATCTGTTTACACCCACTGTTGATGCTAATATAAATACTTAATAGTAATAGATAACAATAATCCACAAAACCCCACATTGGCTTCAAAACTGGGTAGTTTGGCACTGGGCATGAGTTAGAATTTTTCCAACAACATTTGAAGTGAATTTAACAAGCAGGGTATGAAATTTCAGATCGAACTGAGCCAAAAAAAAATAAATAAAAAAATTCAGTCGCCAGACTTTATCCTGATATCAAACTGTTCTTGCCCCACTACACCCCTGAACCAGTCACCAGCCTCAGTTTTCTGGGTGTCAATGGCTCTCAGGCTCTTGCAGATTTCATGCCCTGTGAAGAAGGATGTCAGTGACTCTGCCCACACTGTTGCTGAGCATTACCCTTCTGAGTCTCAGTTTCACTGGAAATAACTTAGGCACAGACTCGGCTGTTCATTGAGGCCTTCTCTCAGGCTTGCTGTTACACTCAATGCACCCTGCTCTGTGCTCAACTACTTAGAACCTAGACAACCCAGAGGGGCTAATCTCTTAGGCCATTGCTGTTATACTTGGTTCTCTCACTGCAGGGACTGTTCCAAACTTTCAATACCTCGAGGAAGCTCACACAGTCTTCTCCAAAGTTACCCTAGTAAATACTGATCACATGTGCTCTCTCTGATCCCATCCAAATGCAGCTTTCTACCTCACATTCCTGATCGTTCTCTTTCTGAGTTCTGAGTCCTGGTTTAATTTTTCTATGTGACCAGCCATTTGCCCCCTGTGTCTGCCTTCTGGGGTCGCTAGTAGCGGTTCTGCTGCCCTCAAGGGGCTGCATCCTGCAAAGGCTTAAATTGCAGGCACAGAGGGATTCCAGAATTGTGAGAGGATAATATTTTCTTTGCTGCCTTGTAGAAATAAGCAGAACAAGAAATGGTGATGCCAGCTTGAGTGAGTTTTCACTGAGATCCAGAGCACTGAGGCCCAAAATTGAATCAATCAGTCAATGTCAAATTACAGTAGTTACTTGCGCTTTTTTCTTTTTACAAACTTGCCAGGCAACATCGGCTCCAGAGGACTTCACACAAGATGTCTAATAACTTCTGGAGACCTACACTTGGAAAAATAAGCTACGTCTCAGTGTACCATGTTACTAACAGCCAGACTGTGATACCTCTATACATACTGAGTAGTCCCTCCCTCTGTGGGTGAAAACAAACATGATGTTAACCACCCTTTAACCACCCTTGGTGGTTATTTATGCATGTTGCAGGGCTGTATTGGTGCCCTATGCTGCCCTGAAACATGCATAAATGACCACCAAGGGTGGTTAAAGGGTGGTTAGCGTCATGTCTGTTTTCACCCTGTGAATAACTCCACTGCAGTCAATGGGAACTGGGAAAAGGCACTACTCAGAGTAGGTAGGACTATCACGGTATGCATCAGTTAATGCAAAACTACAGAGAATTGTGAGAGGGTGAATGATCAAGAGTATGGAACGGCTTCTATACAAGGAGAGTCTTGACAGGCTAGATCTCTTCAGCTTGGACAAGAAACAACTGAAAGGGTATATGATCGAAGTTTATAAAATCATGAATGGTGTGGAACAAGTAAGGAGGGAGCTGCTGTTTACCCTCTCAAATAGTAATAGAACTAAGGGTCACTCTATTCAACAGTTTGGCAGCAGATTTTAAACAAACAAAAGGAAGTACTACTTCACTGAGTTGCACAATTAACTTGTGGAACCTGTTGCCAGAGGATGTGGTCAAGGCCAGTAGTATAGCTAGGTTCAAAGAAAAATTGGATACATTCTTGGAGGATAGGTCCATAAATAGCTATTAGTCAAGTTGTCTGGGGGTGTAACTTCTGACTGTCCAGAGGTGGGAGTAAATAGCACAGGATGGATTACTCCATTATGATCTGTTAGGTACTTCTTTGAAGCAACTGAAGGTCGCCATTGTCAGACATGATGCTGGGCTCAGTGGATCATTGGTCTGACCCAGTATGGCACTTCTTATGTCTGGCCAGCCCCCTAAGGAATGGGAAGTAGGTCTAGTGAGTCTTCTGTGGTGGAGAGGAAGGGTTGCCAGGTCAAATTTCAAAATGAAAGGGCTCTACGTAGCTGAAGGTCCCTGAAATAAGGGATGCCCGTTATGATCCATGGGACTGCAGTGTTCAGAATAAGGGACATCCACTGTGTAAATATAGGTTCATTATGTTCTATAGAGCTTCAGGGCCCTTAAAATAAGAAACACCTGACAACCCTATGGGTAGGGAAGTGGAGCATGAACTCAGCAGAGACCATGATGTCTTGGCATGCAAGTGGTTGACTTAGATGACTGACTGGCAGTCAGAGGGCCTAAATGAGCAATCAGCCTGGAACCAGTCTCAGGCAGAATAAATCTACAACACAGGCCCTTTTCACACGAGACGCCCCCACGCGTCTCCACGCAGTTTCACTGCATAGAGATGGGTGGAGGCACCCGTGGGAATGCCATGGGGGATGGGTGAGGGTGCGCGTGCGCTCCCGCACTACACCCGTCTCCACCCATCGCCCATGCATGGAGCCATGGGCTCCGATGCTGGTTGCTGCGTGGGTGGAGATGGGTGTGCTGTGCACCCATGGGAACGGGCGCGCACCCACCTTCACCCACCGCGGCTGCACACCCATCCCCCCACCCACTGCAGCCCATTTAAAACGGGCCTGAGATATCAGCCCAAAGAAAAACAGAACAAGCACTCCCTCGCTTCTAAGTGCCCACTCTGCAGGGCCTCCCTCGTCCCCTTTATCCCCTCTCTACAACAGCAGACACAAGAGAGAGAAAATATCACCCATGGCTCTTTGTGGCCACTTTCAGACATCCCCACCCCCACCCCTGCTTAGTCTGGCTGTGGGGTGGGGGTGGGGGAGGAATGCGCAGCCAGGATATGCATGGGGATCGGCTGGTCTGAAAGCCCCTCCCCCATGTGGCTTTGTCGGCAGACACGCGCAGGGATACAGAGCTCGATTTCCTGCTCTGCATCCCTGCGTGTCTCTGCCAGCAAAGCCGCGTGAGGGTGGGGCTTTCAGACCAGCCGATCCGCACACATATCCTGACTGCGCATTCCCCCGGACCCTCCCCCCCCCAGCCACAATATGCGCTTGGCGGAGGGAGGGAATGTCTGAAAGTGGCCAATGACGTCTCTTCCTTCTGGTTATTCAGAATGGACACAGAGCTGCATTTTCCAGTAAGAAGACAGACACNTTCTTTTTTTTTTTTTTTTTTTTACAGTTAGGGCACTAAAGTGGAGAAAAGCAACTTGTTCAAAGCCACCTGGTGAGGCAAGCCTCTGAACTCAGCACTCCTAGTTTGAAATCCAGCAGTGCACAATAGCTACTGGGCCACACTGAGGCCTAGTATGCAATTAAGGATGTGAGCCTATCCTCACTGAAGTCAATATCTCTGCTTCTTCATATTTAATGGCTGAGGGTTGCATCCAAAATAAGCAAAATGAATGTGGCCAGATTTTTCTGAGGTGGTTCTCTAAAGCTACCTGGCTAGGGCCTGATCCAGCACTCAGTGAAAACAATGCAAAGACTCCCATTCACCTCTTGAGGCTTTGGAACGGATTGTTTAATCTTTCTCTCAGCACCTAAATGACAACAGTCTGGTTGTCCGTATTGCTGCTGCACACCTGGACCTTTTTAGAATCTTCCTTCTGGAATCAGGGCGGGGGGTGGGATGGGGACATCTACCCCCACTCTCCCCATGTGCAACTTTGTTTCTCACGGAAACTGCGCTCATCTAAAAATGCCCCTAGTCATTCTAAAGGAAGCTAGGCCTCCCACACAGATGTGGTCGAAGGTTGCTTTTCCCTCACCAAAAAGGAAGGGAGCAGAGAGCCCAGCCTGCACAGCACAGAGGCTTGGTGAAATCGACCAGCCATCCTTTCCCCTGGTCAGATTCAGTGCAGGAACCATCAGTGTTGTAGAAGACATTCGCTCCTCTGACTAGCTTGCACCTGATGATACAGGTGTTTGGGGCAGAGCTGCTGAGGGGGTGGGGAGTAAAGACTTTCCACATTTGTCTTCCTGTTTGCACAGCCTGGCTCTGCCACTGCGACAATGCATTGCAGAAAATCCAAAGGGGCTCCACTTAGCTCAGTGATGAACTTTCTTTCACAGAGCTGCAGGTTTCAGAGTAAGCACACAGATAGCTCCCGAGGGCTTTTTAATTAGCAGAGTGAGATAGTTGGTAGTAACATCTAATGGAAAGTTCAAGCCTCCTCCCAAAAGATGAGTGTCCACTCTCTCCCCACGCTGTTGACAAAAGGAGAGTCATGATCATTAAGCACATCACAACTAGGTCAGGTAATACAGAGTCCAGCTCTCCTCCAGCTGCTTTTAGAGTCTCTCTCTTGGGCAAGGGACTGAAATGGGGATTATCTTCTAATTGGATTCACAACTCCCTACATGTGAGAAGTAAGCCCAGTTGACAGAAGCATGTGCAGCCTAGTGACCTCTGAGCTGATTTGTCTTTTAGTGATTTCATGTCCTGGTGTCTTTAAATCAGGCCTGGGAGTAGCATTGTCTCATTTGTGAAGAATGACTTAGGCACGTAGGAACCTAAGTTTCATTTAGAGCCAATAGGATTTAGGGACTTAAAGACATCACAATCCCCTTCCCCCTCATTGGGTTGCCCAGGGGTTACTGTATGCTGTATGGTGGCACTTTGGGAAATACCTGTGGGGTGCTTCTATCGGGAATTGCCTCACACCTACTAGCCAGGAGATCAACACCTGTGGGGTGTTTCTATCAGGGATCACTTCAGGGTTATTATCATACAGCCGAGCCTTTATATTTCATGAAAAATGCACCGAACAGCAACATCATGGTGTTACCCATTGGGGTCGGGGGTAGGGAAGGAGCAATTGCTGTGATTTCTGGAAGCACTTTTAGGGGTTGTTTGCACAAGGGCCCTTTTCAAATGAGACACACCCATGCATGTCCGCCGTATGGGTGTGTCTCGTTTGCACAGCCGCGGCTGGTAGGTGGTTGTATGTGCACGCTCCCACCTACCACACATCCCCACCCACCTCTACCCATCGCCCCTGCATGGAGCAACCGGCAAAAGTGCTGGTTGCATTGTTCAGGAGCAGGTGTGGGGAATGGATGTGAGCCCATGTGCACCAGCCCACCCCACCCCAGCTGCAGCCCATTTGAAAAGGGCCAAGGAGACTGCCGTCGGGTATATTCACCCCATGGAAATTTACACATGGGTAGTAGACTTAGCAGGGGGGGCATCCACTACCCTGACTTAGGAGCTTGCCCTGATCCACAGCAGGCTACTCTTCTTCCAAGGAATCTGGCACATTAACCTGTGGTAACTGAAACATCATGTAAACACTCCAGCATAACTGTCTCCTGTGGAAAAAGCCAGAGAAACTGATACTGTTCTCTCTCTAAAAAATACCAGGGTAAAATTCTCTAGAATGTGCTATGCAGGGGGGCAGGGTAGATGATTGCTATGGTCCCTTTAATAAATAAATAAATAAATATCAATGGTATCTGGATTAATTGTATCTGACACCACTGAAGCCAATGAGAACTTTGCTGTTGGCTTCAGTGTGTCCTAACCCTTTAGATTACCTCAGTTTGTGGCGTTTTAGACTTCTGGAATGTGCCCCTCCCACTTGTCTCCCTTCCCTTGTCCATCCTGGAAGACTGAAGAAGCCTCGCAGGGTAAGGACCTGTCAAATGGTGACTGAATGGTTAACATTAGGCAGGCACACTGCTGGCATCAGTCATCAGCCTCATCATCCATAATCTGATATTAAAAGGGCTGTTTGAGTCCCGCCCTGTTCTGCAGCCAAGGATGCCCTTCAAGTATGCACCCAGTTATTTGCATGAGAACAATTGCAATGCATGGACCCAAAAAAGACGGAGAAGGAATGAACCCACAATGTAACAATTCTAGTCTAAGAAATCCTTCCAGCTCACTCAGCCTTGTACAGTTCTGCTTGCTTCTGTGTAGGAGGATCCCTTGTGTTGCCAACATTGCAAACAAAATAAATCCCGGTGGCAGCAAATGAAAACAAACACTGGAAATCAGGGGGAAGAGGGAGGGTGGGTAAACTCCTCCGATTCTGCTGTGTTGCTGCCAAAGCAAGCTGCAAGGCCTGGAGCCGCGCATTTAGTAACAAAAGGCTTCCTAGCTAGTTGACCCTCCATTCTTCTTGTCTGGTTCAGCTTGCTGCCTCCAGGCCTAAAGGCCTCAGTGTGCTTTGGTTCACAGTGTAAGCAGAGGCGAGGGTCATAGGAGCTCATGCTCCTCCCCGCTGCTTTGACCATACAGACAACATACCTTGGAGCCCAAACCCCAGCAGCACAAGCTTGCTTTCCCATTTCCTTTCTTCATCCCCCTACTTTCTTATCCCCAGAAGGAAGCGCTGCACCCAGGCTCAGTGCCCGGCGCCCCCCACCCAGCTGCAGAGCTTACTGCCGGTGGCAGTGTGGGAGAAGCGGTGGTGGAAGCTGGATTGGGGGCAGCAACAGCTGGATGGGGGCAGGAGGGGTATCCCCTTCAACTTGCTGCCCTAGGCGGCCCTTCCTCTGGTCTAGTGTGGAGTTTAGTGGCAGCAGCAGCAGGATCGGGGGCAGGAGAGGCAGCAGCTGAAGTTAGATTGAGTAGAGCCACCTAGGGGGCACCTCTTCCATCCCCACTCCTGTGTGGAGCTTATTGGCAGGGCCACCTAGGGTAGCAAGTTGAACTCTTCCCCTCCCCATCCAGCACAGAGCTTATTGGTAGCGGCGACAGTGGGGCAGCCGGGTTGGGGGTGGGAGAACCTCCCCCTTCAACTTGCCACCCTAGGCAGCTTCCTGTGCTGCCTATAGGGCAATGCCGGCCCTGGCTGCACCAACTTTCTCCTTCCCTCCCCTACACACACACATACACACACATCATCACAAAAGGTACAAGCAACACAACAGTGAGAGGAAAGGAGAGTTCCAGTGACCAGTCCTTAATTTCTAAAAAAAATTAAAACCTAATTGCTGACACCCAAGCCTGCCCAGCCATGCCACTCACCTCAGACCTTTTCAGAACAGAGAAAGAAACCCTTCTCCAACTCTAGATCCAACCTCTGGATCACCCTGCCTCTTTTCAGCTAAATTTAAACCAGACATTCTTGCAATTTAATCTATATGGTGACCTGTGTAGGGAATGGGGCAGTGCAGGAAATTCATTAATGAAAGCCAAATAAACCATCCAGGTTTTTTCCGGCTTTCGTTTCCAACCTGGAAATGGCTAATACCTGCCTTATTTATTATTATTATTATTATTATTATTATTATTATTATTAATAATAATAATAATAATAATAATAATAATAATAAGCATTTATATAGCACCAGCAATGTACCTACCTTCTCCTGGTCTTTTGCACACTCCTATGGGGAACATTTCTCAGTGCTCAGACCCCCCCCCCTTTGAATTTAATTCTGGAAAGTCCACAAGTACATTAAGTCTTGGAAGTGACACAGTGTCCTCCTCTGTTTGTTTCTGTGTAGGAGGATCCCTTGTGTTGCAAATATTGCAAACAAAATAAATTCCGGTGGCAGTAAATGAAAACAAACACTGGAAATCAGGGGGACAAAAGGGACAAGTCCCCCCCGACTTGAGGGAAGGAAGTCAAGGTGACTAGGGCCGTTTTTAGGTGTTGCACCGGGGCTCGTGGATTGAAATAATCCACCTTAGGATAGTTGCGCGGGCAGTGTTTAGATGCGCTGCTGCCATTGAAAACCACCAGTCACACATTCTTTATAAGTTGCATTCTAAATACCTCAAGAGAAATGTTTGATATCGATATTGAGGGATTTAGAAAGCAGCTAGACAGGGCACAGACAGCAGGGATGAAATTGAATAGACAAAAATGTATATTGAGAATGACAAATATAACATAATTTGGTGAATGAGTAACCCCAGAAGGGGTCCAGACTGATCCAGTCAGAATGCAGGCTAGAGGGGTCCAGATTGATCCAGCCAAAGTGCCACCTCCTCTTTATCTGCCTCATCTTTCAGGACCTGCTGCAAGTGTCGTCTGTTGCATCTCAAAGTCTGTCCATCAGCGGTTTGTACTTCATGCAGTCTGGGAGCAACTGCCCCATTAACAACAGCCCTCTGAGACCATCTGCTACCATCATGAACATGTACCATGTCATTGGGGCCCAGGGGTGGCGATGCACTAGACCCTTTGTAATAATAATGCTTGTGTTTTGTGATCTCTCTTTGTTTGTAATTTTGGACCGGTTGGATTCTTCGTGAGTCATCCTCCAATCATGGGAGTCTGGTCCTAATAGTACTACTTCTTGTGACTTTTCCCCATGTTATATGATACAGACTACACAATCCAATAGAAAATTCATATTAAAAAAATCAGCACCTCCTTTCCCACTGCCAAAAAGTACCAATGACAACACAAAGCACCAGAGAACAAAGCACTGAAAGTTGAAGAAAACAGAATATCAAAGGCCACAGTAGCGGACAACCAAAGTGAAAATCAGAAGGAATTTTGCAAACAAATCAATTAAGATCTCACCCCCAACTTCACTTGACACAAATGAATATGAATAGGTCAAAGTTGGTATTCACAGAAAATAGTCATTTCAGCTCTATCCCCCTCCCCACCCCCAAGCATAGGCAGTCATCAGTACAAACTGTGGAACATTGGTGTAATGTGCTCCCAGCAACCCACCCCCACTCTGCACCAGCTGCAGCCCCAGAACAGTCTTAAAGGGGCTCATCCCCTTTCCCGAGGGACGCCTACCATCCACTCTGGCGGGCCTTGCAGCGTGGAGTCCCGCCAAGACAGACTCTGTCCTGTGCGTGTGTGCCCTCCTGGGATATGCGACCTGCCTAGATGAGGGTGGCCCAGCCGTGGCTGTGTCCTACTTCATCAGCGTGCAGGGTGTGTGTGGGTACCCACACTCCCGCGGGGCTGCCTACTACTGTCTGCTGGAGCTGTCCCACCTGCCCTGGCCTCCAGTTACTGATTATGGCATGCCTCCCCTTCTGATGTGCAACTCGGAATGAGCTGTGTGGATCCTTTTGAGTCCTTCTACCTGATCTGCTTTCACATGGCTGCCCGGGACTTCTGCCGGGGTCTGTGGCAATGGCCCCGCTATGTGCACCTGCTGTCTCTACAGTCACCTGCATCCGATGGTTGCCCCGGCAGCAGTGTCATCACCAGTCACAACATACCATCCACGAAGCGAAGCATTCCAAAACTCAAGCACCGATAGGCATCCGACTGGGTGGGCAAGGAGCGAAGGCACTGCTGAACGATGGGCAAATGCCACAGATCGTAAAGGGCCATGCTCTCACGGGCGGTCCAG
The DNA here is from genome assembly GCA_003113815.1 of Sphenodon punctatus. Taxonomy (NCBI): domain Eukaryota; kingdom Metazoa; phylum Chordata; class Lepidosauria; order Sphenodontia; family Sphenodontidae; genus Sphenodon; species Sphenodon punctatus. The sequence goes on from QEPC01014178.1 coordinate 22,418, forward strand.
GCCCGGACAGAGCCCCCGGAGCCACTGAGCGGGACCCCTGGCTGAGATGCTGCTGCCATGGATCAGATCACGGAGGGTCTGAGCCGCAGCAGCTGTAGGGGCAACATGGGATGCAGGGCAGGGGGGGCTGCACAGTCATACGGGGGCTGTCAAGGCCAACCGATAACGGCAGCCAGGGAACAATGGGCCTGCTGTGAAGTGAGGTGAAGGGAGTGGACAGCACACAGCTGCCGGCATCCAAGGCCGGACAGCCCCACGCATACACACATGCCAGATGAGATAGGAATGCCATCAAGGGCACGCACATGGAGACCCACAGAACCAGGAACATAGACCGCCTTCCCAGGTGGTGCCGAACCCCCGCGAGTACCGCTTTGTGATGCACCTCTGGTCAGCGCTGGCACATCAATCAAAGCACCCGGCATGTCCCTGATGCCCTCGTCGCCGTGAACCCTCGTCCTGTCGACTGCACAGTGCATGAAGCCACACAGCTGATGCTGTGGCACCTTGCCTGCATTGAATAAAGCAACCGACACTATACAGTTGTGTTCAATATTTATTATTGTGCTCCCGCATAACCACATACATACCTCGAACACCCGTGTGACAGTGTACCCAACAGCCCCAACCCCCACCCCGGTACCCCTCCCACCCCCCACCCCACCTGTATTTTCCTCTG
>QEPC01014178.1:29322-40265 GCA_003113815.1 Sphenodon punctatus
CTCTCTGGGGAGATGGGCGGGCGCTGTGGCCAATGCGGCCACAGCGCCCACCCGATTTGACACCCCACCGGGGATTCCGGGCTGTGGTTGCCGGCCAGACATTACTTTTTGCTGGTTCCCGCCGGGAATCTCTTTGACCACGCTTGCGGCGATTGTCCCGCAGAGAGCTCCGGAAGCATGGTTGAAATTGACCCCATGTGGGAATCGACCGTGGTAAACATCTGGCAGCCGCCAAACAGACATTCAGGGCACTTTGGCCCCATGTGGGTATTGACCGTGGTTCACTGTGATCTCGTAACGTCTGAAAATACCCATAGTCTCAATCTCATTCAACCTACAATGGCAGCATCTCAATTGATAAGGAATATTGTTGTATCTGCCTTCAACCACAGCAGATTGAACCAGTTGAAACCGGAGCTGCGTATAGGACCTCCGGAGCTTCCAGTCCCCTAGGGTATCCAAATATGACTCAAAACCAAAGGAAGATTTAAATTGTACCAATAATTGGACCACTTTCCAATGGGCAACAGCTGCCAGATCTTCTTGTTTTGCAATATCCCACACCCTTAGATTGATCTGGGACTTAATATCAGAAATGCTTCTCCCTTGGAAATAGTCAAAGGAAAACCCTAGGAGCCTAATTGTCCGACCCAAAAAGTCCACCCACGGGTAGGGATGTACACCCGTATGATTTAATTCCTCCCAGAGGCATTTAAGCGATAGTGATGCGCAAATTTGTCTCATCTAAAAGCGCCCTAAGTGTGAGGTTATCAAATTTGAGGATGACACCAAGTTATTCAGGGTAGTTAAAACACGAGCAGACTGTGGAGAGCTGCAACAGGATCTTACGAGACTGAGTGCCTGGGCATCTAAATGGCAGATGAGATTTAATGTGGGCAAGTGCAAAGTGATGCACGCAGGGAAAAATAATCCAAACTATGAGTACACAATGCTGGGTACTAAGCTGGGAGTTACCACTCAGGAAAAGGATCTGGGAGTGATTGTGGACAATACACTGAAATCCTCAGTCCAGTGTGCAGCAACAGTCAAAAAAGCAAACCATGTTAGGAGTTATTCGCAAAGGGATAGAGAATAAAACTGAGGATGTCATAATGCCTCTACACAAATCAATGGTGCGACCACACCTGGAATATTGTGTGCAGTTCTGGTCACCCCATCTCAAAAAAGACAACTAGAAAAAGTATGAGAATAATATAGAACAGCTTCCGTACAAAGAGAGGCTTGACAAGCTGGGTCTCTTCAGCTTAAAAAAAAAGAAGACTGAGAGGGGACATGATAGAGGTTTATAAAATCTTAATTAGTGTGGAACAAGTAGATAGGGAACGGTTATTTACCCTCTCAAATAGTACTAGAACTAGGGGACACTCCATGAAACTAGCTGCCGGCAGATTTAAAACAAATAAAAGGAATTCCTTTTTCACTCAATGCATAATTAACTTACGGAATTTGTTGCCAGAGGACATTGTCAAGGCCAGTAGTAAAGCTGGGTTTAAAAAAGGACGTGATAAGTTCTTAGAGAGTAGGTCCATTAATGGCTATTAACCAAGTAGCTTATGGGATGAACTTCCTACTGTCGGGAGCTGGGGGTGAACAACAGGGAATGGATTGCCCATTGTGACTGTTGGTTCTTCTCCCATGCGATCAAGATTGGCCAGTGGTCTGACTCAGTATGTCACTACTCAGTATGTCACTACTCAGTATGGCACTACTTACTTATGTTCTTATATTAGCATTATAGGATAGGAATAGGGGAGAGAGAGAGAGAGAACAAACACATAGCAGATGGAAGTTTATTGATATAGATACTTAGGAATATATTGCATATAGTATAGGTTATTAGGTGTAGGTTTAGGTTAGACATACATATTAGCAATTTTTCTTATCGTCATTGTGCACTTATTACTACTGTATTATAATGAGAAAGGGAGGAAGGTGTTCACCTTCTGAGCAGTCTGGGGCAGGTGTCTGCTGGCATGTCTGCCACTGGTGGCAGCCCACAACGGAAACAATACCGAAAAAAAAAAAATCTTTGTTACTAACCATAATGAAAACAACAGTTTTAATAAGAGAAAACAAAAAATGACATGGGTCCCTTTTGTGTACACCCCTATTATCAAGGTTTTAACAGTCAACAGCCTTGTATAAGGGTCTAGTCATATAAAGCATGTGCCAGTCCTCAAATTGGTAAATTGGGGCTTTGCAGTGTGTCTGTAAGATTTACAATGGATGTTGTAAGGGTGGTAGGAAGAATACAGCAATGTAGTGTGCCCACTGCCCAAGTCATAAAGGTGCTGCAAATAATAGCTGGGGTGTGTGGAAAGGTGCACGTATGGGTCACTCGAGCAGGAAGGCAGTGCTATATGAAAGCAGACCAGGACTGGGCTGGGTCACTTCAGGCCTTTAATTTAACACACCAAGACTCAGAAATAGAGTAAAGCAGCAACAGGTTTCTTGGATATATCTGGTGCTGCTCATTGCCTCACTGTATACCAGACTGTATGAAAGCCAGGGAGCATTCTTTGAGTGTTGGGTGTACTCTGGGTGCTTTCTTCTTAGGCCAGCTCTGCAAAAGGGAAGGAATTTCTTTTGAAAAGTATAGACCCCACAACAGCAGTACCTAAACATTTTTCCTGCATGACCTTATTTTTTAAACTTAGCTATGAATTTGTGACCCCAAATGGCAACAAAGACATGCAAAGTGGGGCAGATAGCAATCAGCAGTGTTTGCAGGCAGAAATTTCCTAAGGGGGGTGGGGGGAGGGGGAGAGATTATTACATTAGTTTTCCATGCTTTTCCAGAGAAAAACACGGAATTCCAGTTTTTTCTGGGGAAGTTCCACCTGAAAAAAATCACTGGCAGAGAAAACCAGGCGCCCTGGCAATCAGGACCCCATCCACAGATGGTGCAATCCCACTTGGGGTCCTGGCCTTCAGTGGGTGTTTTCAAACGAGATACTATCCCACACGGTCAACCAGGAGCCATAGATCTTATGCCTGTCTGATGGCAAAGCGGCTGGATGCAAGCTCCTGTGAGCCACGGAGCACCCACTCATGGCTGCACACAGAGCAATGTCGGGAAATCCAGAGTGCTCCATGCAGGCTCAGCCAAACGTATGGTGGGCCAGAGCTTGGCAAACTGGACCCACGTCTCGTTAGTTAGCAACCTCAGTTGCCACGGGCCACCCCCCTCCATTGCCCTGCTCCTTTATTTATTATTAATTATTATTATTATTATTTTATTAGCAAGCATTTATATAACGCCAGCAATGTGCCTGGAGCTTTACAAAGTAATTGAATATATATGGTCCCTGCCCTAGGGCTTACAATCTGAGAGACGGGGGGGTGGGAAGATGAAGGAAGGGGAACAGAGGGAGAGACAAGGAGTGTAACATTCATGAAGATGTGAGGTCCCAGGTGCATGCGCTTGGCTTGGTTACATCGAGAATGTTGGCTGGTTGGTCCATGTGGTGAGGATACGAGTACACAGACCTTAGGTAACAGATTGTACTGGATGGAGGGTATCAGCAGGAGTTAGGTGAGGGGAGCGAGAAGTCGGGGAGGGTATTTAAAAACCCAGTGTGGAAATCTCTGCCCAAATGACATGCCATGGATGTCCCAAAGAGCTAAATGTTGCAATAAGCTTCTCTCTAGCTGGTGAGATGTGGTACTCAGTAAAAACGTCTGGAACGATTTTGTGACCCCCCCCTTCCAGGTTGGGAGGTTCTGATCTACTTAGCTCCCAACAGTCCCTTCTTAGTATGGATAGTCCTTCTTTTGGGATTCAAGCTTCATATACCTCTTTCCTGGTTACCTCCGAGGAAAAGCACTTTAGAGGACAATGGGGAGATGATGGAATGACAAGAAACGAAGAGAAATGAGAAGCAGAAGAGCTTCTGTCCCTCTTTATACACTTGCGATTAGGGCTGTGCGTGGGGTCAGGTGTTTGTATTTGTTGTTTTAGTATTTGCATTTATTTGTATTGGTAACTTTGCCCGTGTTCACTGCATTTTCCCGATGGTTGCCAATGTGGAAAACATTAACCCAGTGAACACCAGTGTGTGTGTGTCTCCGCATATGGATAATTTTGGCGCAGAAGTGCAGTGAGGCTCTGCCAGTTTGACAGGTCTATAAGGAAAGAAAAATGCAATTAATAAAAGGGGAGCACTGGTTTGAGGCAGGGGGGAGAATACGGCTAGCTTGGTGGAGAGGTTGTTATGTTGGGGGGGTGAATGGGGCATGGGTCTGGCTCCTTGGGATTGCTGTCTTGAGGAGAGTGAGGCATGTGGCTGGCCTGGGAGAAGGGGGAATGGAACATGGGACAGGGAGCTGGCTCAGAGGGATCACTGGCTTGCAGCAGGGATCACTGGCTTTGAGAAGGGAGAAATGAAGCTGCCAAGGACTCATCATTTCTCCCTGACCGGACAGGGCTCTGCTGGGGCTGTGTTGGGCTTGGCTGCAGTGCTAGGGACTGCAGTTCTGAGACAGGAGGGCTCACTACAGGCTCCCCAAGCAAGAAGCTGAGCTGAGAGTCAGAGCAGAGCAGCCCAGCTCCAACCTGGATATGTGCTGCAGTTTGGGGGGGGTCCAGTTCAAGACCTTGGCTATTGTGTTTTTCAGGAAAAAATGGATTCACTTGAAACCCGAATACACAAACCTAGTATTCTTATTTAGCATATGAAACCTGAAAAGGTCTCCCCCACCCTTTCATCTATTTGTAGTTTGTCAAAATCTGAATGTACAGCCTCCCTTCTTTTCCTCACAGAAATAACTTTCCTATGTTACTTCTTCTTGTTGTTTGTTATTGTTTTTGACTAGGGGCGTTTTTAGACAAGCATGAAATTTGCAGATTACAGCAATCTGCTGCAATCACAAGGATGCATCAACATTCACACAAGTGTTATTTAGATGACTGCATGAAAAGTAAGTCAAGTGGTACCTGTTCAGATGCATTTACTCCTTCTTTGCTGCTGATGGTCTTGGACAGACATAGCAATATTGGGCAAGCCATAGACATGGTGTACAGAGTGGAGCACTTCGCTCGCAACCTGTCTATGGTTTCAAGATGGTTCTTGAAACATGTTTAGATGATGGACTTGGCATGAATGGTGTTTAGATGTTAATTTGCATACTTATGACATGGGTTTTGGAAAGCGCATTTGTAAACCACTGATGTTGGGGTTTTACAAACCTGGATTGAGATGCAGAATTTTCTGCACGAAATGCAGGAGAGTCATTTAGATGTGAACTTAATTTGCTGGTTTTATTGCCCACATGCAGAGATATATCTCATGTAAAAATGCCCTAGGTCTAATTTTAAAAATTCTGTATCAGTATCTATGGAAGATTAGCAGAACAAAACACACCTCAAAGCCACCACCTCAAGAGATCCAGATGATTGACATTACTATTTCAGGAACTGCCACAGATGCCTCCAGGGAAAACAACAACTCAAAAACAGTTTCACCCAGCCTGGCAGATTTCGTAGATGCCTTTGGCAAACCCACACCATGCCAGGTACACGATAAGCTGAGAAATCAATCACTAGGGAAAGGGAGCCAATGTGAACATGTCCTTTGGAAGAGAGATGGAGGCATTGGTGGTAAACAAAGAACACGTTGAGGCAGTGAAAACATTTAGACTTTGGGAAGGTCTGATCAGGGGCATAACTATCATAGGAACAGGCGGGACATTTGTCTTGGGACCCACCATGGCTGGGGGCCCATAGATCCACCTGGCCGTCCATCCCTATGTAGCTAACCTGCGGGCAGCTGTGTCCCTTTTAATAATAATAATGATAATAATAATAATAATAATTTTTTTAAAAAAAAATCGGGCCCGGCAGGTGCCCCACCCCGCGGGCCCATCAGGCCCACACGCCGCCTCACTGCCTCATGCTAAACAAGCTCCGCCTCCCTGACACAACGTGCTGTGCGTGCCTGCGCTGCAATTCATTGCACATGTGTCCGGAACACACGAGGCAGGCACACAGAGCATCCGGGCGCGGGCAGGGAACGAGGCGCTCAGTGAGTGACTGATGAGGGCGGCGCGGCGGCGGCGAGGCGAGCGAGACGAACTGGTCACCGGCACTTGTAGCGGCGACGGCACTCGCACCTGCGAGCTGCAGCTGCTATTGTAGCCGCCTCAGCCTCTCCCCAGTACAAAGCAGCAGTTCAAAGCTCTGGGCTCCCTAAAGCAGCGGCAGGGCTCTCCGCGTCTGAGACGGAGACGGATGGAGTGTGGTGTGGACGGTGGGGGTAAGGTTTAAAGGGTGTTTGAGGGCGCCCCGCCTGGGCCCGGCACCGGGGTGACACTGGCTGGCAGGGGGGGGGGAAGGGAGGGCTGGGCCAGCACCAGCGCCAGGGACTCAGGACGGAGCAGGGGGAACGCCGGGTCATGGAGGGCCGGACAGGTCGGGATGGGTCAGGTGGGTGACTCTGCTGTGGGGGGTGGGTGGGAGAGAGAACTGAAGGGGAGCATAAATTGCATTCGCGCTGCTGTCGGGACGATCAACAAGAATCCAGCTTTCCCCTTGCCCGAGGGAGGGCTGGGCCAGCACCAGCGCCAGGGACTCAGGACGGAGCAGGGGGAACGCCGGGTCATGGAGGGCCGGACAGGTCGGGATGGGTCAGGTGGGTGACTCTGCTGTGGGGGGTGGGTGGGAGAGAGAACTGAAGGGGAGCATAAATTGCATTCGCGCTGCTGTCGGGACGATCAACAAGAATCCAGCTTTCCCCTTGCCCGAGGCAGGACAGTTCCCGGGAACTCCAACTCTCCTGCCTCAGGCAGGGGGAGAGCCGGGTTCCTGTTGATCGGCCCGACAGCAGCGCAAATGCAGTCACTGGCAGCGATATCTATCTCAGCAGCCTTGCAGGAGGCAGCTGCATCTACTGCTGTTGGGGGGTGAGGGGGCAGGGCTTTGATCTCCCGCCCCCTCAGGCCCATTCTCATCCAGCTGCCTCCCCCCCACCCCCCGGATATCAGCCCTGCAGATCTGTCTCCCTCACCTTCCTTCCAATCATGGGCGGAGCGGAGAGTTGGGGGAGAGGGCTTTGGGCAAGCCCATGGCCGCAGCCCGGCCACAGATTGTCTCCTCTGGAGTTGCAGTGTCGCAGCAGCGCAGCAGGCTTTGGTGATGCGGCTACCCCAGGGGAAGTGCTTGGTGGATCTCCTACTGTGTGGGCCCACCCAAGCGAAGGGGAGCAGGCCCTTGCTCTCCCTCAAGGGTGCAGATCCCACCCCCATGAGCATTTGAGGACTCCTCCACCCCATGTTATTGAATCTTCCCCCCGACCCATGTTACTGAATTCCGCCCCCCCCCCCCACAATAGGGAGCCAGAATTTACCCCCTCAAAGTCCAGACATTAAAGAAAACTTCCTTCCCTAACCCTTTCCCCCTCTCCCTCCCCCCACATTTCCCTCTTTTCTCTCCCCACCCCAATGTGAAGAGTTGATCCTCAAGCTACCACTCTGTCTGAACCCTCTCCCCTCCCCCATGCCCTAAAACAGGTGGAGCACATCTCTCTGTGTATAGGGTGCAGAGAACAGTTCCCTTAATCTCTCTCACCCCCTCCCCCATAACACCAACTCAGAGAGGGACAAATCCCCTCTGCCACCCTCTGCCATTTCTCCAAGTGGCACAGCTTTTGTTTGACTGACAGATGGGGTTGTCACCTAGGCAAATTTTTAAGGTACACTTATGAAAAATACAGGTTGCAGGGCCTGCAATATGTATGAAACACTTCTGAATCAACACTACGAATACTTATGAAAAGTACAGGTTGCAGGGCCCTGCGCCACTGCAGGGCCTGCAATATGTATGAAACACTTCTGAATCAACACTATGAATACTTATGAAAAATACAGGTTGCAGGCCCTTGCATTGGTGCCGTTTGTTGACTATTTTATACAATAAGGACATTGAGGGACAGGGGAGTCTATGGTGATGGGCCAGGAGCGGGGGCCCAAGGTCCTTTTCTTGTCCCTGGGCCCATTCCAACCTAGCTACGCCCCTGGGTCTGATGCAAGAGTTCCTTGTTCTCCAGGCTCATGTTAAGTGTTTCTTCAATGCATGAGACATGTCGTTCAGAGAATGACACCACCCCATATTTCTCTACCCTTCCCAGACCCAATGGCACTCCCAACCGTGAGAAAGTCCTTACATGCAAGAGAGCAACAGCAAGGCTGAAAGGCAAGTGACACCCTCCCCAACAACTGGTTATGGAAATGAAGTAAGTCCTCGATGAGTCATTGCCTTGCTCAGATTTGGAGTCGGAGCATGCTGTACTATTACTGGCTTCAGTTCTAAAGCCACTTATTCTGGAGCAAGTCATTTCAGGATTGCAGCCATTGCATACTGACAGTTGCTGAGGTCTCTAGTAAACCATCCAACAAATACACAGCTAAAAGCAGAAGACATTAGCATTGGCCAACTCTGAAAGTTCAGGTAGGAGTTAATGTGGGTGAGTCTGACCTCAGAGGGTGCAGCCACATGAGACACTATCCCACTTTGGGCAGCCTTATCCCATTTTGGGTAATGTTACCATGTGATGCAGTGGCTTGTATGGCCAGCAGCTGCCAGATGTTCACCCCACCCCATAGTGGGCAGCCAGCTACTATGGGTGATTTCAGATGAGACGGGGCGGCATTCGCCCCGTCCCGGAATCACCCAAATGATTCCCCGCCGGGATCACTCCGGCACATCCAACAGACGTGCCGGCTGATCCCGGCGGGGAATCGGGGAGGGGGAGGGGCTGTGCGGCGCGGCGCGGCGCGGCGCAACGTACGGCCGCACGGCCCCGCCCCCCACGCTCCCCCGCCGCCCACCCTCTGGGGAGCTGGGCAGGTGCCGCAGCCAATGCGGCTGCAGCGCCCGCCCAATTTGACCACGACCTGGAATCCTGCTGGGGATTCCGGGCCGTGGTTGCCAGCCAGATGTTACTCTTTGTTGGTTCCCGCTGGGAATCTCTTTGACCATGCTTGCGGCGATTGTCTCGCGGGGAGCCCCGGAAGCATGGTTGAAATTGACCCCATGTGGGAATTGACCGTGGTGAACATCTGGCGGCCGCCAAACAGACGTTCAGGGTGCTTTGGCCCCATGTGGGTATTGACCGTGGTTCACTGTGATCTCGTAATGTCTGAAAATACCCAGTGTGATGCATCCTCAGAAAAAGACCCAGGGATGCAGCGCATAGTAGGGATGCAGCCCTACCACAAGGCACAGTCTGTGGATCAGGCCCAGAGGAGGGCGGCTCTCCCCCATGCCTAACAGCTGTTTGCAGGGGAGTGGGGCCTGGGAAGAACATATGCCCTCTTCTCCACCACCTAACAGATGATTGGAGGGAGCCTGGGAAGGGTGCATATGCTTTTCCCAGGGCCCCCACCCCGACCTTTGAGATCAGCTATTCAGCATTAGGGAAGAGGGTGCATGCTCTTCCCAGGCTCCGGTCTCCCTCTGTCCACCCGCTTAGCAGTTGATTTGAGAGGAGGGGGCCTGGGAAGAGGGTGCGGACTCCTCCCAGGCCCTGACCAGGTGTTGGATGGGTGTGCTCCTCTGCCTCCCGATCCATCTACCCAACAGCTGATCAGGGGGTGGGATCCCCCAGAGGAGCATGCAGGTGCCCCTCTCCTCACCCTGATCTCCAATCAGCTGTTTGTCGGGGCGGGGAGAGAGGCATTCTCCTCTGGGCCCACCTCCTCAGATCTCCCCCAATCAGCTGTATGTCAGGGTGGGGAGAAGGGCACACACTCCTCCCAGGCTCCCCTCCCCCATGATCAGCTGTTAGGCAGGAGGAGGAGTGTGCATGCTCTTCTGCCCGCCCACCCCCCCCAACAACAACTACCTAGTGGCAGCAATCTCAATCCTGCAGCGCAGCAGGAGTCAGAGCATCCAGCCCCATGTGGCCAGCTCCTTGGCCCGCCCCAGGGTGTTGAGGAGCTGACGATGGCCACAGTGGAATGGACTGTGTGGTTAGCTCTCCCCCCGGTCCAAAGTGTGGCAGCTGCACTTGCACGCCACAGGGCACGCAGGGGATCAGGTCTGCTCCAGATCATGTGCTCCACCCAGAGTTATAGACAGTGATGGATGAACCTTGCATGGCTTTATTCTGATAATAAACCCTGAAAAATTCTGATATTTATAAAAATCTTTCTCAGCGATACACATGAGGGATACCGTAGCCATCTGTCCTTCCCTTATTGTGGCAAATGTTTATGCCTCCCATCATACCAATAAAATATCTTTGAACTGAATTAAATTGAGACTGAGACCACTGCTTATGAGCCAAAAGAGGCTCTTTAACTTGTGGCCTGTGGATCTTTGCAGCCACATCTGTCCAGCCTAGAGCAGTCATAGCCCCAGCTAGAGACACATTGCACCTCCAAATGCAGCTCAGCTGTTCATTGCTGACTAGGGATGAAACAGAGGGTGATTTCAGACGTTACGGGCGCCCGGTTCACCACAGTGGATTCCCGGTGGGGGTGAACCAAACAACCACCCCCCAGGGTCAATAAACGCCTCGAACAGACATGATGGGACCGGGACCATGGCAGGGAATCAGCCCAGCAGATCACGAGCCGGGGCAGTGCAACAGACATGACGCCGATTCCCGGCCGTGATCAAAACACCCAGAATCCACCAGCCAGGGGCGGGACACAGACATGGCCGCCTGAGGGCAAACGAAGCCAACAGGCACACAAGGGAACGCCCACACAAGGGAAACAGGAAGGGAGTGGGGAGAAGGAGAAGAACCGGCCAGGTACCACACACACAACAAGCATACAGACAACGGCGGCACAGTGGAACACACAGCACAAGCACACACCCAGGCACACACACACACACACAGAAGGAAAAGGAAGGGAGGGGGGACACGGGTGCCCAGACAACACACAAGGCACAATGGGCATGGGGGGGGGGCGCGGAA
>QEPC01014178.1:45067-71030 GCA_003113815.1 Sphenodon punctatus
CAGAAGCGTGGTTGAAATTGACCCCATGTGGGTATTGACCGTAGTGAACATCTGGCGGCCACCGAACAGACGTTCAGGGCGCTTTGGTCCCACCGCGGGATTGAGCATGGTTCACTGTGGTTGAGCATGATCTTGTAGCGTCTGAAAATACCCAGAGACTTTGGGCTGATTCTGTTTCCAGCTGATATGCCCATTCTGATCCACTTCTGGTGGAGTGTATACTGACCATGCTCCAGTCCCTTTTCGGCTGGAGATTCAGATCAGTTTGCACCCCCAGCACTGTCAGCTTGCACATGTACACTAAGTAAAAAAAAAAAAAACAGATTTAAAAAGATTTTAAGAAGTAAATTGTACATGTGCAAGATGGCGCTGCGGCCAGCACAGTGCTACCTTGCATGCATAAACAATAATAATTGTTTTTTGCACACATGCAAGCTGATGCTGTTGCCCTGGGTTTTTTTCTTCTTCTCACCTTCAGAACAGTGTCCAGAGATCTGACATAGGGGGAAATCCATGTTGGATTGCTGCACACCTTCCTGTAACTGTGGAGATTCTCCATGGATACAAATGGGCTGATCCATTTCAGTGCCGACTGGCTTTGGGAGCTGCAGCGCATCCCCATCTGAACTTCACAACTAGTTCATTACTACTGGCTGGTTTCTGCCAATGAAGGCTGCGTGTCACTGCTCCAAGCACAGCAGTTCAGCAGGAATTATTCTCTGAGTTGAAACTTGGGCCTGCCTGCCTGCCAGAGAACTCCTGCAAACTGTGGAAAAGCAAAAGGGACAGTACTGCTCAGAGCTGCAAACCATTCATGCTGGATTAGTGAAATCAGTGGGAGAATTCCAGCAGAAGAGGTTTGAGGCAGTGGCGGCTAGTGGTTAAAGTGTTGGTGGCTCTCATGGCACAATCTCACGGATCTCAAAGTTATCTCACGGTTTGAGGCAGTGGCAGCTAGTGGTTAAAAGTGTTGGTGGATCTCATGGCACAGTCTCACGGTTACCTCACGGTTTGAGGCAGTGGCGGCTAGTGGTTAAAAGTGTTGGTGGATCTCATGGCACAGTCTCACGGTTACCTCACGGTTTGAGGCAGTGGCGGCTAGTGGTTAAAAGTGTTGGTGGATCTCATGGCACAATCTCACGGTTACCTCACGGTTTGAGGCAGTGGTGGTGGGTCTGGGGCGGAGGATTTGGAGGGACACCATCTATGCCCTCACCCCTATAGCACACACTCACTCCCAGCTCTCTCACCCACATCCATACACACAAGCCCCTCACACACATATATCCACACTCCTCTCTAAAAAGAAAACCAGACTTGCACCCGCGGAGCAGGCACGCACCATGCTACTTTTGTTACCTGAGAACTCAAACAACCATGGCTGCATCCAAGTTAGGGTATTTTCTGCACATGTGCTAGCGTGCGCACACACACACAGAGCTTAATCAAAACACTCTTTTCTGTGTAAAATGCTTTAGACTGAAACTTCATCTAGCTCTTCTGCTGTTGTTATCATGGAGCAAGTTGTGAGTCCTGCTAGGTTCCCGTGCAGGGGCGGGGGAAAGATATATCACACAACTGTAGGGTTGGGAGGTCTTTTAAAGGGACATTTAGTCCAACCTCCTGCACTGAGGCAGGCTATCCTCTGCCTACAGCAATGCAGGCAGATGCTTGTCCAGCTGCATTTTGAAGACATACAAGGAGGACCCTTTGCACAGACCATCCACATTGCCAGTGCCTACACAGGGAGGGGTGGCTATATGTCCATCCTGCATTAGCTGTCAGACAGGTATGGGAGCAAATGGAGCCTTGGCTCCATCCCTAGCACACCAGCCAGTGCTGCAGAACAGAGCAGCAAGGAACTAACTTAGTCAAGAAGAGCATTGCTAGGCCCTCTGACTAGGAACAGGGTGGATGCACCCCTTGACCTCTGAAGACCTGCCCTGGGCCTGCTGATCGCTCAGTCCTCACTCCTCGTCCCCTGCGAGTGGCCCTGTCCCCACTGCCACTGATCTGGTGGAGGGGGGGGGAGGTGCACTCCTGGTATGCTTTGCCTCAAATATTTGCCACTGAGCTTATTTCCCCTATGGAGCAAAGAGGAACCAAAGACCCAATGGTGACTCTCAGAGTCAGTCAAGTTCCTACCATGGTCCTGGAGTGGCACAGATAGGCACCATTCTCTACCTGGGCTGGAATGCAAGATGCCTGTTTAGCACGTGCAAATCTCAGAATCTTTAACATTCATGGCTAGGCCTCCAACCACCTAAGCTGTGCTCATGGTTGGCCCAATGCAGGGGCAACTAGGGCCTATACCCCTGGCCCAGTGCTTTCAGAGGCCCCATGCCTTTGAACAGGAAACCAGATTGAGTGAGGAACAGGAATTTCTGGTCTGGAAACCTCCCCCACTCACTAGAAACCACCGGCAGGAGCTGCATAGAGCTGGGCCTATTGGCTTCATGTCACGTTTTCCCTCCTTGCTCCACAGACTCTACAGCCAGCTTTGGACTGTGCTAAGGCAGAACAGAAAGGGGATTGCTAGGCATTTTGCTGTGGTCATCCAGCCTTGGAACACTTCTGCACAGCGACAGGAACACAGATTTGCCTTATGCCAGTGGTGCAAGGCCCCTCCATCCCAAAGGAGCTCTAGGCCACTCCACTGATGTCCTGCCCATACCTTGCCTCCAATGTTCTCACTGTGTTTTCCTCATTGCTGTAAAAGGGGAAAATGCAGTGAACAACACATATACCCCCTCCTTCCCCTATGCCAGAGCGTGGTGTGGCTGGCAGAGAGCTTCACTTGGGAGAAGGAATCTCCCCAGGCCAACTCAGCCTGGCTGGGGGCAACATGGCCCTTCTGGAATGGGAAGCCCAGCCCACACAGTGTGACAAGGAAGAGCATACTCTGTCAACACGGTGCTCAACTTCTACAGCCAGACTGTGTTCCACCTACACAAACGACTGGGAGGATGTCTCTTTGAGAAGTGTTGCAGGCCATATCCATAATGCTCCTCTTCCCCAGCTTTGGGCTGAGTCCCACAGCTCACTCATGTCTCTAGCCTCCCCATCTGTCATTGAAACCAGACAATCGGGAACAGGCACAGACAGACAAAGGGCCCTATCTTGGCACCAGCGAGTGTGACTCACTTGCCTGCACAAGCAGCTTTGTCGACGCACCCCCAGAAATGAGACAGGACACCATTATATGGATTTAACATGGCCGCACCCTTTATTGATCCAAATTCTTTGAATTGAATAGGTGAGGGGTGACATTGCCTATTGCGATTCAGGGTCCAGTATCAAACATACAGCATTTAACCTTAACTTCAGGGGAGGTCTCGATATACCCTCGATAACCTCCCCACAAATAAAACGTCTCCTCATCGTCCAGCGCTTACTGCGCAACCAACGAAAACTTAGTACTTTCAGACTTGAGTAAGGACTGGGGTGCCTAATGGTGGGGGCCATACAATGCCCTATTATTATTATTATTATTATAATAAACATTTATATAGTGTCGGTCATGTACCTGGCACTGTTCAGGACATAGAAATAGACGCGGTCCCTGCCTGTGGCTTACAATCTAAAAGACAAGGAGGGGGCGACAGGGAGAGGGGACAGTGGGGGAGACATGGGAGAAGACAAACAAACATTCAGGCGGATGCGAAGTCTCAGGTGCGTGTGCTTGGATTGGTTACAATCGGTTGGTGGCAGCAGTCTGCAGAGGAGGGCAGACAGTAAGTATATGGGGAACGACTAGCAGGCATTGGGAAAGGCGGCAAGGAAAAAGTGGGTCTTGAGGGATTTGAAGGAGTGGAGGGAGGGGGCAAGGCAGATGTGGGTAGGGAGGGCGTTCCAGGCATGGGGAGCAGCGAGGGAGAAGGGACGAAGGCGGTTGGGCGAGCAGGAGAAACGAGGGAGAGTGAGGGAGGGGACAGAGGAAGAGCGGAGAGCTCGTGTAGTAGTGCGTAGGGAGATTAGGTTTGAGAGGTAAGGGGGAGCTTGGTTGTGGAGTGTTTTGAATGTGAATACCAGGAGTTTAAACAGGATACGTTCAGGAAGGGGGAGCCAATGAAGAGAGAAGAGGAGAGGCTCCTCTCCTACCACCGCTCGAGCTCACCCCCTTCCCAGGGAAACCACGCCACGCATGCCATACCCTGCATTAACGTACAGCGTGTCCTCCCCATCTCTTAAGGAGATGACTCCTATTTCACTTACCCTAACAGAACTGATACCGGACCCCCGCCACTCAGGAGCCGCCAATCCATCGGATGGGTCTGGTCCCCCACACCTATTCCAAACAACTCAGTAGTTTAGATCAGAAAACTTGCAGGTACAGCTCGTTACCAGCTGAGGATAGATGGACACCATCTTGTCTAAACAAATTTAAGTCCCGATAGGTAATCCCGTTGTGCCTAGTTGTCTCTCCCTCGATTCCACCCAGCCACTTCCTAACCTCCCTATTAATTGACTTCCTAGTTTTGTCGATCTTCTTAGCTGGTACCCCTTCACCCCAACCAACCCTTTCAACTAACTCCGTCCAAATTATCCTAACTCCTGGGAATAACCTCTTGACCTCCCATAAGTCCCTTTTAATGTTTTTAACTAATTGTACCCCTTTTAACCCTGGCAGATTGTTTTCCCCGAGATGTATCACCAAAATGTCAGGTTTGCTGGCCCGTGCATGTTATGTGAGCTCCGGGAGCAAATGGTGCCACCTCATCCTGCTTCTTCCTAGCCAGCAGACCTCAGCCATGTCTGGCAGCCCCAGCTGAGTTCCCCATTTAGTATTCTTCGCTGCCTTGGCAGCCCACCGGACCAAGCTATGGCCGCAGATCCATATCTTCACCCTCTTCCATCTGGGGTGCTCTGCCAATGGAACATAAACAATGTAATTAACATGTGTTCGGCCTCGATTCCCATCGCACATAAGTGCGATAGGCGCGTGACCGCCAACGACCAATGGCTTGTATGTCCCTGTCCAGCTACCCAGCTTCGCTGCAAACGTGGCTGCTCCTATCCTAAAAGAATGGGATCCATACTCCATAACTGGGAGTTGAAGTTTTGCCAGTGCAGCATGTAATACTGCCATGAACCGGCACCTAGTTGCTGGTATCCCATTCACATGACGGAAGAATGTTCCCCTGGTAGGTGGGCGTCTTTTTAAGTATTCCTGTACTGCCCATACTGGGCATAAGCTGGTATCCCCAACCTAGCCAACTTAACTGTGTGCCCCCTTCCTTGCTGATCAGTTTTTGATTTTCTTATGTGCAGGACAAGTTCCTGCACACCTATTTCTACATCCTCAGCCGCTAATGCCTTACCCGATGTATCCCGTGCTGACTCGACTACCAACTCGCTTACTCTAAAGGCTCCAAAAAATGCCAACTTGAACATCGCCCCAAACATGTTTTCTTCAAAACCGTTGTAACAAACTTGTTGCAGTATACCAACAATTCTAACTAATGGAGGGGGGGGTTGATGGGTAGCCTGCCGTCGGAGGTAACTGGCTGCTCTCTCGCCCATGACTCTAAGAGTCTATAGGCGAAGAAGCCCCTGTCAGGCGCCTGGTGGCCAGTCAGTTGGCTCATGAAGCCCAATGCGGACAATTTGCCGGCAATGGTCCTTGACGCTAACCCTTCCCTTCTCAAGGACATAGCGAACTGTAAAACCTGAGCCTCGTGGATCGGAAAACCCAGGTTCCATCCTTGCTGTGCCCGAAAATGCTGGAAGGCTTGAAAGGTGCTGGCATAGGCAGCTCGGGTCCGGGTAGCCAAGGAGCCCTGTACCGTGGAGCAGAAGTCTACAATCCAAGGTTCCACATGGCCATAGGCATAGGTTCCGGGCTCTGGTTGGCCTGGGGTGCCAGTAAACGGAAACGCTCCATCTGGAATCGAGAAAGTGTGTCCGCAATCTCATTCTCGAGTCCTGGGACATGCTTGGCATGAAATAAAATGTTGTGTTGGAGACAAGTCATGACCAAAACCCGGACCAACCCCATGACCCGTTGGGAACGTGATGAGAGTGTGTTGATTATGTGTACTACTGCCTGGTTATCACACCAAAACAGAACCACTCTATTCACCATTTGAGCATGCCTCAACTGTACCGCCACAACAATGGGGAATAACTCCAAGAATGTAAGATCCTTTGTGATCCCTGTGGCAATCCATTCATGGGGCCACCTGGCTGAACACCACTGATGCCTGAAATATACCCCGAACCCAAGGGAGCCCAATGCATCTGAATGAACTTGCAGCTCAGTTTTTAGCAAGAGCTGCTCCCTCCACACGCTAATCCCGTTAAATTCTCCCAAGAACTTAAGCCATACCCCCAGGTCCTCCCTCATTTCCTTGGTCATCCTTATGTGGTAATGGGGCAAAGGCTCACCAGCGAGCTTGCTGTACAATCAGGACATGAATGCCCGGCCCGGAGCTATGACCCTACAAGCAAAGTTCAGACTCCCTATCAATGACTGGAGCTGTCGGACCATGATCTTAACTGAGGTAATACACTCTTTTAACTTATTGATCAAGGACTCAACCTTATCCATCGGTAACCGTGACACCCCTGCTACAGTGTCCAGCTCTATGCCCAGGTATGTAAGAACTGTGCTGGGCCCTTCAGTCTTCTCATCTGCCAATGGGATGCCCAAATGCTCCGCCTTCTTCTGGAAGGTGTCAACCAATTGCGCGCATTCGTTAGTGCTAGCTCGCCTGACGAAGAGGAAGTCATCGAGATATATTGAGATGCCTCCCCCTCCAGCCACTCCCCGCACCACCCATTCTATAAGGGTGCTAAAGCGCTCGAACGCAGAGCATGAAATAGAGCATCCCATCGGCATGGCCTTGTCATAGTAAAATCCCCCTTGGAAATGAAAGCCCAAAAGGGCGAAACTGTCCAGGTGTACTGGCAAAAGGCGGAAAGCTGACTTCACATCACATTTTGCCAGCCACGCCCCATTTCCAAACTTCCTAACCAAGGCCACTGCTGCATCAAACGATGCATAGTGTACCAATGTCAAATCCCTGGGAATGCTATCATTAACAGAGTGGCCCCGCGGGAAGGACAGATGATGGATCAATCGATACTGCCCGGGGGCCTTTTTGGGAACCACACCCAAAAGAGAGAAGACCATGTTGGGCAGCAGCGGTGTGGAAAATGGTCCAGTCACTCTACCCTCTACTACCTCTTTTCGTATCTTCTGTTCTACCACTTCTTCCATACCCACGACTGACTTCAGGTTGGGAGCAATTCTACCCTGTCGCACCTCTCCGGCTGGTATACGGAAACCTTCCTTAAAACCCATTACCACATATTCGACCTCTTGCCTGTTGGGATGCGTGCGGAGGTCCGCTTCCAACCTGTTCACCTTAGCTGGGGTTGGGACTCTTTCCATCCCCCCCCCCTGGCGCCCCCACTTCCTTGGTTTCCTTTTCCACCCCTGCTAGACCCTCCCTTTGCCTTAAAGCCAGGCTTGAGCCTGGGGCAGGCAGATATAGCATGAAATCCCCCACAGGAGGAGCAGGTATGCTGAAACCTGTACGATGAGCGGGGGCAATGGCCCATGCGGGAAAAGGCCCAGCATTGCCCAGCGGTTCCATCTGTACTCTGCTCCCCCAGGCCCTACTTGGGTCATTAACCAGGGCTGCCCCCCCTTTTACCAATAGGTGTCCACTGTCTGCCCGAGGTGCTCCTGTGGCATCACTCATACAGTTTAACCACAGGTCATGGGCATGGATGGCCACCTAAGACCTGGGGTGAACGAGGCCCGATGCCTAAAGGCCTTGTCGTATCTGAGCCAGGCCCTCGGGGGGCCAGTCTCATAGGCCCTGCAGATTATCTCCCTGTATTTAAGGAGAACTGCCCCTCTCTCCGGGAACATTTCTAACTGCACCCCATGGTAAATCGCATAGACTGCCGTCCAGTTAGCCCAATTTCTGTCTGCCCTAGGTCTCTTATACTTTTCTTTTTATCGTCCTCTCCTGGATCCGCTATGGGATCACTAAAAAGGAGGACAAACAGATCCACATAATCCCCATGCCAGATCTTTTCTCTAGTGGCAGGCAACAGGTGCTCGCCTATCGGCGTGGATAAATATGCATATGTTCCTCCTAACGGTGCTGGTTGGCGAGGCATCGCCCCCCACTGTCCTACCTGACCCGGAGGGGCGTGTCTCCAGACCTGTAATGCCTGCTGGGATTGCGACATGCCCTGCGCTGCACTACTGTTCACTGGAACCGCTCCCATTTGCCCCAGGGGTTGTGTTGTGCTCCCTCCTGGTACGGCTGGGGGAGCCACCTGTACCCAACTCCCATTCCACCACAAGTACTGTGGCGGCCTTTTTGCTGGCGGGGATCTAAAGCCTGCTCCAATGGCATTCCCTGTCTGAGTGCCAACCCTGGAGCCACCTCGACATGCATCGTATGAGGGTATGCCTCCCCCACTACCCATGGCATGCTGGTAAAAAGGAGGCATATTCCCCCCTTCCCCCCATACACTTTGCACTGTCCCATGGCCGGGCGGGGCCCCATCTCCCCCTGTCCACATACCTGGCTCTACCATGGGGTTCTGCACTGATGTCGTGCCGCTCCTGTTCCTGACTGTTAGGGCCTGCTCGATTGCTGTGATTCTCGCCAGGATATGTGGGTCCTGCAACCTTGCTTCTGTTGTTTCCTCCCTCGCGGGTGGCCTGTAATCATACTGAGGTGGGGGGCTCCCCCTTGCTGTATTCGTGCAATCTTGCTCTCTCCCCTGCTACCTGCTTGCCCCACGTCCCCCCGACGCTGTGGGGGTGGGGGGGAAGGGGGTTGCAGGCCCTGGGAGGTGGTACTCCACCCCTTCCCTTCTCTGCCTGCGCGCCAGGGGCACCTCCTCTGAAAAGCACGCAGGAGTGACGATGGGCCTTGTTCCCCTTCTGAGTGGGATTGTGTCTGTCTCATTGATCCCACTGGCAATCGGCCCTCCCATGCTCTCACCTAGGCCTGCTCCAGAAAAGGCCCTTCCTAAGGCCTGGACTACTGGGGCTGGGGTGGGAAACCCCAGCCCAGCCCTGCCCAATTCCCGACTCCCGGTTACCATGCCGGGCCATTCCTGGGAGGTTATCCCACACTCAGTGCTCCCTGCTTCCACAAACGGGTGGGAGGGGGGGCATCCCCTGCGGCGCTGGGCCCAGCACCAAACACCAAGACCTCACAGGTGGCCAGGCAGTCCAGCACAGTCCCCGCTGCCCTTGGAGAGGGTGCTGAGCTCGCCTCTCTTTCCCCCCCCCCTTTTTAGACTGGGCCCTTTTGCTTGGGACCTCAGGGACCTCCCCTTCCCCTGGCTGGGACTCACTCCCAGCCCTACTTGCCATCCCTGCTGTGGGGTTTTGGGGGGCACGCTTCTTTATGCGCCCCATGCTGCTCCTCTCTCATCTCCTGGTGCCTCGCTGCCCTCAAGGACTCCCCCCCCCCAGCTCGTTGTGGGAGCGCAAGGCTGCTGCTCCGTTCCCCACTCGTCCTGGACTGAGCGGGGAATGCTCCACAACGCTGCTGGCCACCTCACATGGCTCCAGCAGCCAAAAAGGGCAGTTCTCTTTTCGCGCATTCAGGAAGGTTGCCGGGGCAACCCTCGCCGACCGTTCCAGCAGCTCTAGCTTTCAGCAAGCGCTGCAGTTGCACCGCTTGCTGCTTTTGCTTGCCCTGCTCATTTCTTAGAGTGGGAGGGGGGGGGGCGCGATAAACATCCCGCCATCACTTATCCAGCGGAGGGCACGTGCTAACCTCGCCAGTGGTGTAGTACAGTGCTCCACCACTGGCCCCATGGCAGGGACTGGCTCCAGAAACCCCAGCAAACATCATCATTTATTTCAGACTAGATCCTGTTTCACAGAGGCCCACAGTCTGCCCTGCTGTGTACAAGGGATCTGATGCTGTGCTGAGCTGGATGGATCCGCCTGGATGCAGCCCAGGAAACACAGGATGCAGAGAGTCCTCAGTGGCCATCTGCACAAAGGGGCACAGTCAGGCTGTCTGCTTCCCACTCTGCAGCAGAGGGTGAGGGCTGACAAAGGAGAGGGGGTGTCAGGTGGGAGAGGAGGGACATCGCCCTTTCTGCATCCCTATCCATCCACACGTACAGAGCTACTCCCTGCACTGACGTCTGGCAGATGAGAGTGAGGAGCAAGCCAGCTCCCATGGCCCAGCAGGATTGTCTGGCTGCTAGGCCAACGACATTGGGGCTTCACCCACTCAGTGCTACTAAATATGGTGTCTTTCTCTCCCAGAACCAGCCTCTAGACAGAGGGGTCTGTCTAATCCTACCTTTTTCCTACCCCTAAAAGCTACTGCCAAGGGAATTGGCACCTGTCTTATATGCCAGACAAGCCCTGGCTCCCTTCCTCCCTCATCCTTTTCTGTTCCCCTTTTAACCTGTGAGCACTTTCACTGTCTCTGATGCTGTGGAAACAGGATGGACCCCAGGGGGGAGGGCAGGTAAAAATGATGCTTCCACCCTAGAGCCAGATATTAATGATGGGCAAATCGGCTCAGCCCCAAAGGGGGTTTGTGCTTGGGGGAAGAGCTGACCCTTAAGGAAATGGCTAGATGACATTATATCTGCCTTTGAATATCAGTACAGCGCTTGGTTGGAACCAGGAGCATAACAGCAGCTCCACGTCAAGGGGTAGGGACACCAGAAGCCCTGCCCTTTGAGCCTGGTGCTTCTACCCCTAGGTTGCTCCTTTCCACAAGTCCCTTCTACCCCTGGAAGGAATCTCCTGCTCTTACTAAGAACAGAAGAAAGTCAGAAGTTCCATATTGGCTCAGACCAATGGTCCATCAAGCCTGGCATCCTGTCTCTGGCAGTGGCCATCTTCGGTCTCTTCAGAAAAGTACACAATAGGCCAATACTCAGGGAAAACACGGTGAACACTGGTCCCTAGTCATAATGAAGTGAGCCGTTCAATTTACTCAGCAAACAGGTTAATCCACTGAACAATAAACAAACACTACTCAGTATCCGAACCTTTCCAGATCTTATCAGATACTGTGGATCTGGCTGGATACCAAGTAGCAGCAGTTGGACCTGTACACAGTGCCAGGTAGTGGAACATTGCTGGGACTGTATAAATAGATAATAATAATCCAATCCATTTCAGCTCTAGCCTTGCTAGAGAGGGCCACAGCCTGCACATGTGTTTTGCAAGCCATGGTGCTGCTGGGATCCTTACCTGGAAGCCAACTGTTTGCTGTAGTGACAATTCATGAGAGATACACTGGAAGCAATTACTAGGGGTCCAAAGCAATTGCTTAGTTTGCTTGTTATGCCTAGCACCGTCACTGGCCTCTATGAGCCTGATAGGAACACCAGCTCAGCTGTCAAAGCCAAAGCTGACGTTTTCATACCAATGCTACTATTATGCTTTTGGAATGGTGAGCTTGTGTGCCCCACCTCCTTTGAAATGTAACACTTGGATACAGTATTGAGTGGGAGTAGAGCTATGGCTACACCGGGCCACAGGTAGGACCCTGTGGATTCTACATGACTGCAATTGCAGTCATTTCAGCAGAATTTTGCATTTGGCCATATTCTTGTAGAAGAAGTCTCTGCCACCACAAAATTACAGCCTGAGTTGGGAGCACTATGAGCAAGCCAATGGGATGGCAGTGCTCTGAGGTAGCTAAAGGGATGCTGGCATTGTTCATTGCTGATAGTCAGTCAGTCAGTCAGTCAGTCTTTATTGTTGAAGCCCCAAGGGCCATAACAAAAACAAGCAACAAAAGCACATGATTAAAACAATCAAATCCATAAAATATTTATAGAAATGCTCTCTAGGCTTATTACAATTAGGAATTTCCATTTACAATTATCTCCTCAAAATTATCATGAAAATAGCAAACTATACAAATACTCTTAATGTAGAACACAAATAAAATCTTCCTCAAAATTAAAATGAAGACTATGGGTCACGTGACGATATCACAGTGAACCACGCTCAATTCTGTGTGGTGGCTGTGATAGCGTCACGTCTGTTGGGGGAAACGGATGTTTCCCCACAGATGTTACCATGGCTGGGGATTGCATTCGACACGTGAGCAGCCGAAGCGGGGGGACCAGAAGCCGCCGCGTGTCGAATGCAATCCCATGCCGGGGTGAACCCCGGCGTCACGTCTGATCAGGCGCCATGGCCCGGGATCACCGGCGGGACCCCGGGCCCTGGCGAATCCGGCCCGACGCGGCGGCCTCATTGGCCCCGCCGCCCGCCCATCTCCCCGGAGGGCGGGCAGCGGGAGGGTGGAGAGGGCAGGGCCGTGCGGCCGCACGTTGCGCCGCGCGGCCCCGCCCCCTCCCAGATTCCCCGCCGGGATCCCTCCGGCATGTCTGTTGCGGCGTGACGGAGTGACCCCGGCGGGGAATGACTAGGGTGATTTCGGTACGGGGCCAACGGGCCCCGTTACATCTGAAATCACCCTATATATCTTGGTCACCTTTACAGCTCAGGACATGATTTTCTTCAAAATTCTTTCTCTCCTTGACTGCCTTAAATACAAACCCAGAAACCTCTTTTGTGCTCCTGGGATTCATACCATTCAAGGCATATATCAATTTAAATCTAACCGGCCAATTCAAAGTATGTTTAATAAGATTTTTTTTAATGTGTCTTACTCAGCTCAGCATAAATTGGGCAACTGAACAAATAATGTGTGAGATTCTCAATAGAGCCCTCCCCACAAATACAATAGCTGGAGGATGCTGGCTCATTTACATATCTACCTCTCAGGTACTCTCTATCCATAAATTGGAATCTCAGCTTAGTTAATGTACCCCTCAAATGATAATCCTGCAACTCAGTTAGATATTTCTCATACCCAAAACTTATCTTGAATAATCCAAGAAAAGGAGAGAATTTGGAGGCTTCAACTATTCCAATATCACTCTGTTTTGCAATGTCCTGAAAGTGTTGCTTGCAAAGGTTTTTTCCGCCTGGTTGTCCATTTTTAATAAACGTTGGACATCCAGACTGTTTTGTACCAACAAAAGTTGAATTTTGGCCAACCATGAACCCTTATCAGTGGGCAACCATTGATTTTTTTCCATCACACACAATTTGACTCGGGAATGATTGCCTTTATTGATTCTTAACAAAAAGTATATCATATGCAATATAACCCATACTTGAATGGAGAGACAAGCCAACTCACTCCTTAAGAGTGCAGCTGGGGTAAATGTAGGTACCATTAGCAAAACCCTCAAAAACTTGTTCTGGACCACTACAAGATTACTTATTTTGGAGATTCCACCATATTTCTGCCCTATACGTTATTTGGCCTACGACCTTAGATTGGAAAATCTTTAAAACTGGCTCTATCAATCTTCCACCTTTACCACTCCAAAATTGCAGGATAGCTTGTATTGTCCTTTCAGCCTTTATCCTGGTAACTTGGATATGGTCCCGCCAAGAACCTATAGAGGAAAAAACAACCCCAGATAAGTAAATACTCTAACTTGTTCTGTTTCATTACCATCAATTTCCCATTTGTGCTTTCTTAAGTTATTACTTATACCCATAACTTTTGTCTTTGTGAAATTGATTTTAAACTGCTCCTTCCTACAGTAATCACTTAGACCTGTCAGTGAGCATTTCAACGCTACCAAAGTATGGAAAATAAGAATCATGTCATCTGCATAAAGTAGTTGCTGGTATATATTCTGGGGCCATGGGGTCCTGTGCTTCCTCAGCTACTGAAGAAGATAAGCAGCCCACAACTCCCCAGAGGAGAGGAGAGCCTCCCGGTCTCTCTCTCTCACGCGTGTGCACACACACACACACACACACACAGACTTTGTGAGGTTTTTAAAGATATGAGTGTAGTGGTAAGGATTAACTCCCTTTCTGAGGGCTGACCCGATGACCACAAACATCAGCGGTAGAGCTGAAACGAGTACCTGCAAAACAGGTATACACATTCAATTTCTGGTACCTGAATCGACCCGCAACCTTTGGGTGTTAATCGGTACCCAATTCAGGTAGCCAGTTTCCTAGAATATCAACTTCCGGTTCTGATTTTTTGAGTTTCAGACCCAATTTTTTTGTTTCCCATCCCAATTTACCAATTCCCAATTGGTAACTGGAAAATTGGTAAACTGGTAACAGAAATGACTGATTTTTTGGGGGGGGTGGTGGTGGTATTCAGGTACCCAATGGGTGCTTGAGTAGCCCTTTGGGTACCTGACACAGTACTAAAAAATGCATGGATACTAAATTAGGTACCCATTTAATCTCTAGTCAGCAGCTATTTTGCATGTGTCTGCTTGCCCACATTACCTGGCCTGCCAAATCTCCTGGCATGGAATCTCCCAGCTGGGAATGTTACACTGAGCTCTGAACGTGGATGCAGGGGTAAAAGCATCATCGGCCGGGTCCTGCGGCTTTTTTTCTTATGAATGACAGGGCTCGAAATCCAGCTCTGTCATTCATAAAAAAAAAAAGCCACAGGACCCAGCTGATGACGCTTTTACCCCCGTACCCACATTCAGAGTTCAGCATAAGATTCCGCACCGGGAGATTCGCCGGACCAGGTAGCATGGGCAAGCAGCCTTAGCAGTCTTATAAAGACCATTTGAGAGCAAGATGTCTCCCTGCCTGGCTGATAGTACATGGTATCAGGGCTGAATCCTACCACCAACCTCAACACAAAAGCTAATCTGCAACTTGGGGTGAGTCTGCTGGGCTCTCTTATTTTTAATAAAAGACTGTCAGAGATGAAATTATAATGTCAGACACACCACAAGACATGTACCTGCTCTTTCCCGGCAACAGGAACTTTGGATTCCAGGTGTGGGAGCACATGTCAATGCTAAGGTGAATAGTGAATACCCATCATTCAAATAGGATGGAGACACCCACAGAATTTCTCTGGAGGAACTGAGAGCATCTCCATCACATTCTCTGTGTTTATCTCATTATGTCAGGATGGGCTTCAACTTCACCAGTTCAACTAGATTTCTGAATCCTTCATCTTCAAAGAGTTACTTAGACCTTAAAGACTTATTCAATTTTCTGGTTCTAATATTAGTTCTTTTTTAGGGAAATAAGCGGTAAAGACTCACAAGAGAGTGAGGCACTTGCAATCTCTCCTCTCAGAAAAAAAATATATGGCATGGTTTTGTAGTTTCTTGGGAAAGTTTTCAGCTCTCTCTCAAGAAAGAGGGATGTAGTAATAAGGGCTAACTCTCTTCCTGTGGTCTGACATGATGACATCAACAGGAAGTCAGTAGCTATTGTGTTAGAAGTTGCTCTTTTGAGAGCAAGACATCTCCCTCCCTTATCCTGATCTCTCTCCTCAGAAGGAAACCAACCTAGAAAAGGCTACTTTAAAATTTCCTACCTCTTGGGGACGAGGGAGCAATGCCATTTAATTCCTGATTATTTTATTTGAAGGTCTCACTTGGTCAGGAATTGAGAGTTGATGGGCAGGAGGACTAAGGGTTCTTTTAGATGAGCAGGTCACCGTGGCGCGACCCGCTTGCGCGATTTTTCAGAATCACAGGAGACCGCATTGAAGGCGGTCACACATTGTTTGCCGACCATGAATTAAATAGCTCGATTGTAAGGTATTTAATTCATGGTTGGCAAACAATGCATGACCGCCTTCAATGTGTGTGATCCCGTACTTCCGTCTCGTGTAATCCCGCCTCGTGGGATTTTGAAAAATTGCACGAGCGGGTCGTGCCACGGTGACCTGCTTGTCTAAAAGCACCCTACGGCTGCTTTTAGACGTGCACGGCAAACTCGCTGCATACAATCACGTTGCGTGTAACTATGCTGCGTGTGGGATTTAGATGCGACATTTCGCATGTTAAAGCCAGTCGCACATTCTTTTAAAGCCATGAATTAAATACCTCGACATCGAGGTATTTAATTTGCAGCTTTAAAAGAACGCGTGACCATCTTTAACGCGAAAAATGTCGCTTCTAAATCCCATGCAGCATATTTACATGCAGCGTGTTCGCCGTGCACGTCTAAAAGCAGCCAGAGGTGACTTACAAAAGATAAGGACGGGAAGAGAGACAGAAAGGAGGGTGGGGGTGGAAGACAAACAAGGGGCAGAAATAAAAATAGAAACTGTCAGGGCTCAGAACTCCCAGCCCTGGGTGTGCCTGCTTGCCTCCCTACACCACCTCCTGGACTGCTGTGGTAGATGGTTTTCAGATTTTTGGATGTTTCTTTGTTTCCTGGGACTTGCCATACCACCCTGAGGGAGCATTTAGCCACATAGTATCTTGATGCCTTTGAGAGTTCAAGGACTGTAGTGTGTACTGTTACAGGGAACCCCTAACTAGGCTTTCCCCTCCCAGCCAGTTCCTTAACAGCCACAAACTTAAAGGGGATCAAATGTATTGGGTGAGTGGTAAATGTGACACTAAGGCACTGAACAAATAATAATCAACTGCACTGTTGGTTACTGCAGAAAGATCATATTCTCCATTTGAACTCTGTGCAAATGACCCACTGGCATAATTGTGCAAAGGAGGAGTACATTGCTTTGCATAACCATTTGCGCATGTGTCTAAAAGCAACCTCTGTCCTGTAGGACCAGACCCATTTATTTATTATTTATTTCAGTTTAGTATCCCGACAGCTCAGGGTGGGTTATAATACATAGAAACATAAATAATTAGAATCCCTCATCCTCAAGCCTCTCCAAACCCTTTCCCTGCTTGCTCGTTTAAACACCTAAACTATTTTCAATGTGTATTTGCCGTGAACGTGTAAAAGCCCAAATCGTTTTGAATGTGTTTTTTAAATAATGCACATTTTTTAAAACTGGTTTTGGCATCCCCCCGATCATCAAAGTTGCTCAAAACCAGTTTTTAAAAATGTGCATTATTTAAAAACCACATTCAAAACGGTTTGGGCTTTTACATGTTCATGGCAAATACACATTTTAAAACGGTTTAGGTGTTTAAACGAGCATTAAAACAAGCGCATTTTTTAACAATCATGCGCAAATGTGTCTCGTCTAAAAGCAGCCTAAGAGTTTCTGGGCGGAGTTCAAGGTTGGTAGATCCAAGGCTTGAAGTCAGAGGTTCATCAATGATGGGTTAGGACCCCAAGTAGGGGCATGCCACCTGCAGCTGAACTCTTAGGCCCAGGCTTTCGTAACTAAACCTCCAGGGGAAGGGAGTTCTAAAACTGTAGAGCACACCTCTCTACGTGCCCTTGTTGTACAGGCTTGGTGCAGTGAGGGCACTTCTCCTTAGTCCATGGATGGTGCTACTCCCTTAGTATGGGTGCCACTCCCGAACTTGCATTGCCATTCACAGTTGGCACCAGGGACTTATAGCTACCACTGAGCAAGGGGGTTCAGTTGAGCCCAGGCCCTGCAATCTAGGGGACCCCTTTGCAAATGGCTTGAGCACTGTTATGTATGGGACTGTTGTTGTTTGCAGCAGTTGTGCTTTGTGGCAGAGCTTGATTGTTTTGCAACAGTGTTGTAACTGGGAGCTGCTTTATGGTTCAGGTCGCAGAAGCTTCCAGACCCTGACTGCGCGCAGGCTGCACAGCTGTATCTCCTGGATCCTAGAACCTCATGGACTAGGCTGCTCCAGGGCTTCCTTTATGAAGCACAGTAAAGTGTTCTTGGGATAATATTAGATTAACAATAGTCACAAGTGAGTGCCCACAGGATTATCCCTGTGTGTGCTGTGAAGTCAGAATAAATTGTATTTAGTTCAGCCTTGAGGAGTCCCGGTGTCTCAGTTCCCTATCCTGCAAGCACCACTAGGAAATTCTCAGGGAGCAGGACCAACAGGATGCCCTGCCCACTCTGATAATTTTCTAGCAGCGTTCAGGCCACCTGCAAAGAGCCCCATGAAGAAAGAAGTTTTCAGAGTGGACAGGGCTGGAGTGTTGGCCCTGCTCCTGCCCATTCTTAAAACTTGCTTCTGGGCGGGGTTACTGCTGCTCTGGGTGATAGAGGCTTGCTGGGAGCCAGGGCAGTGCTGCCCCCTTTGTACGGGGCAGGCCAAGAGCCCCTTGGGAGGGCTGCCACTTAGGAAGATCCTGCCCCCTTTCCCTTAGGGGGCCCCATAATTGAGACATGAGCCAGAGCCTGCCACAGCCTTGCTATGCCCCTGACCAACAGTAATCGCCGGCTTGAGGATTGCACTGCTGCTCATATTGCACTGCTCAGAGAATGTTCCTCCTCCAGGTGTGTGAGTGACTAACTTTGAGTCAACCTCTCTTCCTTTGATTGCTTCTGCCGGCTTCTCTATTTTCCCCTGCTGCATGACCGTTCTCCCCTTACTTCACCCAGCCTGGGTGACTCATGCATATGGTGCGCTCCGTCCGACCCCACCAACTCCTGCAGTTTGTTTGACTCAGAGCAAAATGTGCAACTCTCCCATCAAGCTGTCAGAAAGAATCCACCACTCACTAATTGTGTCGATTGACAGTAACCTAACCAGTCTGAAGCAAGAAAAGAGATCTGACTGCAAGGATTGACAAGAACGGGGCAAAGAGCAGGGAGGGGGTGTGTGATTAACCCCTGACTAAAGGGTCTTCTATGAAGGGTCTGCATACTTGGAGAGAGCACGGTTATAGCTCCCAGCACTTCCTTTGGCCTTTCTCTCCCTGGGTACCATGATTCAGGGCTGTTCACTGACACAGCAGCCTATCTGTAGCTGAAGGGAAAGAAATGATGAAAGCAGCCCTGGGGATGCCAGGAAGTGGCAGGAAGGTTAGCAAGGAGGAATCGGACATTTTCAAGAGGCTGAAGAGGTGAGACGGCATCAGAAGCAAGTCCTCGGGGGCAAAGCCCCTCAGACCCAAGAGCTCAACAGGGTTCTTCACAGGCAGCCCATTAGGTTTCACTAAGGAAAAGGGTTTTCTGACAGTGCATTTGTCTCTTCTGGGAGTGGTATTTGCCTCTGAGGCACCTTTTCGTATGTTACTTTCTCAAGTAGCTATTGGCCGGAAACTGCTTTTTACTGTTCACATTTCATAATGAATTCACGGAAAGCACCACCACTGACTGGGCCAGGGTCCAATCTGTGTTTATCAACTACAGTTTAAATGGGAGCTATGGGCTAATTGATTTGCTAATTTAGAACAACCAGTAGCCTGTGCCCAGCTGACCGTTCTCCAAAGACCATTGATATGTGGTGAAAGCATGGGCCCCACAAGGGACCTTTTACACTGCCTTCCAGTCAGGAACAATACAACCTCAGATATTATCTGTGGAGGAAAATGTAGCAGCACCACACAGGAGCAGTTGCTCACCACACGTTCATCACCAGATGAAATGCATGTGAGAAACCTCAGCTACTTGATGTGTGGCCAATTTGCATAAACATAGTGTAAAACTCACACGTAACTCTTCTAAACTCCGATGTCTGAGAGGCCCCGGAAGCTGTATAATAAGCCCTAGTGAGACACTCCCGAGTTCCAGCCCTGCTTTAAACTCGGATCTGACAAATAGATCAGATCTAAACATTAGATCAGAGTTTAAAGCGGGGCTGGAAATCGGGAGTGCCTCACTCACACGCAACAGTGATTTGGGGATCATCTGGGTCTGATTATTCAGCCTCCAGGACCGCGCAGACATCGGAGTTTAGAAGAGTTACATGTGAGTTCGTCATCCATAATGTGTGAAAGTGCCCTAAGAGGCTACTGGAAACTCTAGGTGAGAGGGAAGACACCCCCACCCCTCACCCACCGAGCAGGCTGGAGAAGCAAAGAGATGCCAGAGAGAAATGCTAGCAGAAAAGGCCCAGAAAAAGAGGCTGGTTGATATTTTTCTGGAGGCGTTTCCTGGAAAAATAGAATTTCTTAATTTATTTATTTTTACAAAACGACAACTTTCATGAGATTTCCATTTGCACTGAAGTTTCCCCATTTTAAAAAAGAATTTAATAGGAATTTCCTGTACTTTTTATGCTTTCTTTTTCAATTTTCAGCAACAAAATGTACTGAAAAACAAACTGTCATTTCCTAAAAAAAATTAGGACACAGAAACTGATCAAAAACCAAAACGTGTGTTCAAGGAACCACAGAAAATTTTGATTTAATTTTTTTAAAAAAAATCCATTTCAAACTCCTCAGAAAAACCTATTTATATTTTTTAATTTCTGATGAAAATCAAACTTCAGACAGTGTCAGCTACAATAAGGATCCTCAAAGTTTCACTGGTACACTGCACATCCACTACAATGGGCTTACACTAGTGAAGCACTGTTTTTAAGGTTAATGTTTTTATTGAGGTGGTGGGTTTGTGTTTTTTTTGATTATACAAAATAGACAAAAATCAATTGCTTACAACATCTTCAAAATATCTAACATTGGATGATGATATTCTCGTTCATCATTTGTCATAAACTTGAAATGAAGTCGTGGGTAAACTTGAAATATGAAAATTCGATTCTATAATTTCTAAGATGACACCTCTTTTGTTTGTATTTTATACTATGGACGTTTCTATTTATATTTATTTTTACTCTATATTTACATATAAAAATATGTATATGTTATTGTTGATAGTTGTGAGCCTTCCTGAACTGCTGATAGCAGGAGGGTGAGGGCTATAAGTACAATGAAATAAATAAATAAATAAACATATCTTGGACATTTCTGTTGTGGAATACAATTCCCTCCCTGGTGGAGAACTTCGTCATACTCTACTGTTGGGAGTTCTTCATTTTCCACTTCTGGAGGATTTTAGCTACAGCTTATCTGTTAAATCATAGTTTTTTCAGACTTCTTCAGTTTCCACTTATAATCTAGCACAGGGGTTTTCAACCTTCTTTCATCTGCAGACCTCTAAAAAAGTTTGTATGGGGGCGGAGACCCTTGTGCCTCCCTGGTCCCGCACGTACCTTACCAGTGATTCCTCTTCCACTAGGGTCATGGAACTTGGAAAGGCTTCTGGAGCCACGCAACAGCTGTTAGCAGCTTGGAGCCTCCTGCAAGGGCGGAAGAGATGATTAGCAGTCAGTGGCAGGACAGGCAAAACAGAAGCAGCTTGTTTCTCATGTGCCCTGTGGACATGCTCTACGGACCACGGGTTGAGAACCACTGATCTTAAAATTACATGTGTTATTGATTTTGTTGTTAATGTCAACCCAGAATAAGTAAATTTAGCTGCATTCCCAAAGCATATGAGATTTTATTTTATTTATTTACATAGCACCAGCCATGTATCTGGCACTGTACTGTCCGTAGTTAGTTACAGACAGGTCTCTACCCCAAAGGGTTTACAGTCTAAGAGAGACAAGGAAGGTGGGGACAAGGGACAGGTGAACATCAGGAGAGACAAAGATACATTTATGAGATTGCAGGTGCACGTGCTTCACTTAGTTACAGGGAGAAGATTCTTATCTTATGAGCCAGTGAAAGCCTGACGGAAGAGGTAGGTTTTCAGGAGGGACTTGAAAGTTGGGAGAGAGGGAGCAGAATGAATGTATCCAGGGAGGGAGTTCCAGGCATGGGGGGCAGCAAGAGAGAAGGGGCGCAGACATTTAGAGGAGCAAGGGAGTTGCAAGCAGCCGAGGGTGGGGGCAGGGGAGGAGCGAAGCTCCCAGGCAGGAATGTTGTGGAATGCAAGAGCAGAGAGATATGGGCAGCAAGGCCATGAAGATCCTTGAAGGTGAAGACAAGGAGCTTGTGTTGAATGTGTTCCCATAGGGGGAGCCAGTGTAGGGCAGAGAGGAGGGGCTGAATGTGGTCAAAGCAACAGGCAAGGAGGATGACTTTGGCAGCAGAGCATTGAACAGAGAGAGATAAGGGGGATGAGAGCAGGAGAGGCCAGTAAGGAGGAAGTTACAGTAGTCACGGTGAGAGATGACTATTTTTTAATTTTTATTTAGTCCAGTTTTTACCCTGCCCTTCCAAAATGGCTGAGTGGCTTACAAAGCAAATAAAAACAATACATATAAAAACAGCATAAAAAAAACAAACCCCCAAACCTTTCCCCTACCCCCACCACAACCACCTGCTCACACCCCTACCCCAACCCCCCCCCCCAAACCTCCCATCCCTATCCCTGTTCATCAAATGTCTCAACAAATACAAAGGTCTTGCACCACCTCTGGAAAATGCCCAGGCTTGGGCTCAAACAAAGCTCAGGCAGAAATGGAGACTAGAGTGTGGACTAGGGTTTTTGCAGCAACAACAGTAAAGCAGGGATGGATTTTAGCAATATTATACAGAGCGAAGTGGCAGGACTTAGCAACAGCCTGGATCTGAGGCATAAAGGAGAAGGAGGAGTCAAAGATGAAGTCCAGGCTACACACTTGAGGGACAGGCTGGATGGTGACACCCTCAATAGAAACAGGGAAGTAGGAGGGGAACGTTCTGAGGGTGGGGGGAAGATGAGGAGTTCAGTCTTGCCCATATTAAGCTTGAGTTGGCGGCAAGACATCCAAGCAGAGATGTCAAAGAGATAGTCAGCGATACGAGACTGGATGGAGGAGGAGAGTGTGGGAGTGGAGAAGTACAGTTGCATATCATTAGCATACAAGTGATACTGGAAGCTGTAAAGGGAGAAGAGAAGAGGGCCCAGTACAGAGTCTTGGGGAACTCCCACAGAAAGGGGAAGCGATGTAGAGGAGGTACCAGCAAGAGAAATGTTGAAGGATTGGTTCAAGAGATATGAAGAAAACCGGTCAAGAACAGAGTCTCAGAAACCAAGAGAACATAGTGAATCCAGCAGCAGGCCATGGTTGATGGTGTCAAAGGCGACAGAGAGATCGAGGAGGACAAGAACGGAGTAGAGGTGGTGGCCCTTAGACTAAACTAAAACCTTAAGTCATCAGTGATTTTGGCGAGGGCTGTCTCAGTTGAGTAGAGAGGGTGGAAGCCTGATTGAAGGGGGTCAAGGGAGGAATTTGAAGAGAGGAAATCAAGACAGCGTGTGTAGACATCCCGCTCCAGCAGCTTCGAAGAAGGGTAGGAGCGAAATTGGGCAATAGCTGGAAGGGTCAGAGGGGTCAAGAGTGGCCTACTTAAGAATAGGGGAGACAGTGGCATGTTTGAAAGTCAATGGAAATGACCCAGTAGAGAGGGAGAGATTGATGATTTGCAGCAGAGAAGGCGCAGCGGTGGGGGCAATGGCCATTAGGAGGCGAGAGGGGATGGGATCAAGGAGGCAGGTGGAGGGGTTAGGTTAAGAGAGGAGGGAGGTGTTCTCATCAAGGGATGTTGCAGAGAAGGAGAAGAGGAGAGAGGCGGGAAGGGGAATAGCAGGGAAGGAAATGGGGGAGGAAGAGTGTTGAGAAGCAATCACAAGGCAGAGTTTATCCATCTTGTTGTTGAAAAAGGAGAGAAGATCCTGTGCAGAGAGGAAGGCAGGGGAGGACAGGCAGGTTTCAGAAGGGAAGCAAATGACGAGAAGAGTCAGTAGGGGTTACAGGAGTGAGATTCAATTAACATGGAGTAATAGCTATCTTTGGCCAGGGAAAGGGCATCACTAAATGCAGATAGGGCAAACTTATAGTGGATTAAGCCAGCAAGCTCACGTGATTTCCAACAGAGGCTCAAGAGCATTTTTTATTTTATTTTATTTTANATCAATGGCAAATATCCCATTCACTTTAATGGGTGAGAATTGTACCCTAGTCCTTTAACATGTGTTAACTGATTAGTATTGACAACTCTTCAAACCTGAGTTTAGACAAGGTCTAAGGGATTGATGCCCTGGTGTCAGCTGAAAGTTGCAGGAAGATACACTTTTGCTACCCTTCAGGCTCTCCACAATGCTCAACACATTATTCCACTTTTTTGTGCAGTGGTGCATTTTCTAATCATGGATATTATTTGCTTTTTTAGCTCGCTATCTGGGTAATAAGTTAATAACTGCCACCAAAATGACTATTTCCATAGCCATTTAGTCAGGTATTCAATTTTGGTTATTTAGGCTCAGTTCTTCAGTTCCCAAGTGGCCTGTGCATGCACAATAATACTAATTTTATTTAGTTAGATTTTTATCCCACCCTTCCCCAAAGGCTAAGAGTAGTCAACATAATCAAAAACAGCGATAAAACCCATAAAACCACATAAACTACCCATTAAAAAACCACCCCAGATCCTAACCCTGCCTATATTGCTTTCAAGATCCTCAGGCTCTGGCTCTGGTAAACCTCCAGGGGTAGCGGGTTCCAGAGCTGTAGAACAGCTACCAAGAATACCTCTCTTTGCTTCCCTTACTGACGAGACGCATTGCATTGATGGAACTTGCAAGAGGCTGTCTTCAGCTGACCTTAGAAGCCGCAAGGACGCGTAAGGGCAGTCTTTTAGATAGGGAATAGTGCAAAAACGAAATAACTGAAATACTGAAATAACTGAAAATGAAATATTTGAAATGGGTATCTGACAAAATGTAAATGAATACTAGTCATTATCCGCTTTATTGGTTTGAATAATGCAAATTTGATGGGTTTATCCATTTGCACAAATGCACCTTTCAGCTCTTCCCTGGAGTTCACTGTGGAAGCAGGGCCGTGGTGGGCCCGGACTCGTGTGCCAATTCAGGGCCCCCCTAAAGGCAACGGGGTGGGGGCAGGGCTTACCTGCAAAGGCTGTGCCAGGGTGTGGGGCACACCCTGCCCCCCAGAGAGGCAGCAGCCTAGCCAAGAAGGACGTTTTCAGAGTGGGGCCAGCACTCCACCCCCCACTCTGAAAACACTCTCTTTGGCAGGGTCCTTTGCTAGGAAAGTTCCAGGGTAGGCAGTAGTGGAGTGCTGGCCCTGCTTCGTTATCCTCTAAAAATTTACTAGCAGGGCTCAGGTTGCTTACAAAGGGTCCCTTCACAGTCCAGGACCCCTGGGCTCAACTGAGCCCTCTTGCTGCATGCTAGCTACATCCCTGATTGAGATTCATGTTTAACATTATTGGGCGCAATCGAACTGCCAGCTTACACCAGCGGCAGGCACACAATAGTTACTGGGTGGACTTTCCACCTCCTGTGCCTGCCGTCGGCATAAGCCAGCAGTTGGATTGCACCCACTGAATGTTAGTATATCTCTTTACATATGAGGTGTTTCTGCCCCAGCTCTCCTTATGCCTTGAACTGCCCTTAGCCAGCCTAACACATGATTCACTATTACAGAGCTCAGTGCTGTATAGATTCTTCTGAGTGGTTTTGCTCAGAGCCTTTTCCTGATGGAAAAACTGTGACACGGCCAAAGTTACCATCAGTGTGGAGCTTAAACCTCATTAAAGTCAATAGCAAAGCTCCCATTACTTTAATGTGGTCAGGATTTCACCTTAAGGGGACAATCCTCAAAGCATATGGGTCAGAGGTGGGGAAACTTTTCCTTTTGAAGGGCCACTTTGAAAATTAGCACAAGCTTCAAGGGCTACATAGACCTTGGAGGTAGAGGTGCTTAGCCCTAGAACAGTCTTTAAAAACACTGCATTGCATCTTTTTTGGGGTCTAAGTGACCCCAAGTTACTTTAAATAAAAAAACTGAGACCGCATTCACATTAAACTCTATTATATGAATTTAACCTCAAACTTATTTAACTGTTAACCATTCTTAAATATAAATTTAGAATCTAATATTTTAAGAAATAGATGCATTTTAAGACACACAATGTTGCTCACTGAAACATGAAGAGGTCTGACTGATCCCAATACATTTTTAGTGATTCAGTGCAAAAAAGAAAAGAAAAAAACCCTGACACATAAGATGAAATGACTTTTTCCTCATTAGCGAGAGAATATACTTTGAATTTGAAGAGTAATAAGTTTCTCTAAAAAGATTTACACCTGGCAAAGCCTCCGCAATTTCTATATTGTCCAGGTGAAACTTGAACGGGTGGCAAGTAGCCACCCTTGAAGGGTCTTCAGACAGGCCATGATCCTCAAACCACCTATGCCAGGGATAGGGAACCTCAGGCCCAGGGAACCTCCTTTTCCTGATGACATCCCTTCAATATACTAATCTTGTGATCCCAGAGAGCAACAAAGATGGACATGCCATA
>QEPC01014178.1:94407-107603 GCA_003113815.1 Sphenodon punctatus
GCCACCCCCGAAGCTGTGGTTCATCAGTTTACATCCATTGTCTCCTCTTCCCCCACCCATTGCCCTGCATAATGTTGTGGCAGGATAGAGGGTGGGCACATGGTACATTCATCTCCAAAAGGAGACATGTCAAAAGAGTCTGGATCTGTCTGCACAGGAAGCTCTTTGGGGCAGGGATTGTGTTTGCTGGGTAGATTACTATCCAGGCACAAATAAGAACTAAATGAGCCAAAATGAAGACTTGCTGAATTTGGGTTTTTTTTAGCAATAAACAGAACATTTAGATAACAGGTTCCCAAACTGTGGGCTTTGGCCCCAAATGGGTTTGACTTTGTACCACGTGAAGATGGGCTTGCAATTCTAGCTGATAGTTGATATACTCTGCATGTCTTTAGTTGCAAGTAAGCCTTCCACAATGGATGCTGAGCTATTCATTTCAGTAAGGACAGGATTTCATCCTTTGCTGCTGTCAGGGACCCCTGGATTTTATTTAAGTCTCAAAATGGGGCAACAGAAGAAGAAAAAACTGGGAATCACTGATTTAGATCATACGGTAATCTATTAGGTTATAAGTCACTTATATCACTCATCACAGAGTCTGTCTTTTGAGTTTTCCCTCTTAGCAATAAAGCATTACAAGTCATCTGGGTATGAACTGTATGCTCTCTCACAACCACCTCAAAGGAGCATCGGTAGCTAATTCCGTCTCTATTAGCTGTGCTTGGTGTATCATAATGTTCTTAGTTACAGCCCTGTGAGTGCTATTAAACCATTGCGATCACTATCTGCGTAATTAATAAACCTCCATGAATGACTCTGAACATTCCATTCATCATTCTTTGGTGACTGAGCCAGAGAAAACACAATGCTCATGATAATCCCACAGGGGATATGGTTATGGTACAAGTACCCACCAGGGATAATTTGGGAGCTACAGGTAGAAACCTGTCGATTTGATATAATAAAGGGAGAAATGAGGATACAGTGGCAGAGATTCAAGTTAGATGCGTAAGTGGAGAGGTTTTTTTCCAGTCAAATTTATTAGCCAGCCAACTACGTAGTCTGGTATCAAGCATTGAAATGAATAGCATCAACAGGCTGACCATCATCTACTACATGTTTTACAGGACAGTCCTACCAAAACATAGGCAGTTTGTCTTGTTGTTCTGCTCATGAAGGAACCTGTCCTGGCACAAGAGCTGAAACAGGTACCCACATGAGCAGGTAAGCTCTTCAGCACCTCAATAATCAAACTGACTTGATATTGTGTGCTAAACTGTCCGACAAGTTACTCAAGCTACCACCGTACTGAATTACTGTTACGTGGATCACGTTACCAAATTCCCTTCTGTGCACTTCTGTGCAATTTTTCATGTCTGGCCATTTCCATCTATGCATTATTTACCAAGTTTACCTCCTAGCACGACTCCCAAAACAAAGTGGGAGCAGTATTTTACATACTCAAAGGAGGAGGCTAAGGGTATGGTGTGCATAGGCAGATTCAAAGTGATTGACTAAATGGAGTAACCAAGCAGTGGATGAAAACCTGGAAATAGTATATCGGAAATGGTAAACTGGTAACATAGAAACTGGTAAATTGGCAAAACAGAAGGTTGGTAACCCCAAAATGGTATAACCTGGAATTTTTGGTTGTTCTTTGCCCAACTTGGTAATCTGTTCCCGATCAGACAATTGATAAGCTGCAGGTATTACCTGTGGGTTGCAAATACTGTACCTTCAGCCTGCAGTTCCCCCCAAAGTCCAACACTACAGGGGTTCCCTGAGAGACTGTCTCTGTGTCTTCAGGCCACCCACCCACACACACACACCAAGTCTACCAGCAGCTTCTCTGCCAAGCTCAAACAAGAACTGCCCAGCTGTTCAAAAGCACCAGTTCCACTTTTGTGTCCTTGCCTCTGGACTTTTGTGCCCTTATTAAAGAGCTGAATTACTTCCCTGCCTAACTACCCAGTCTGTATTGGTGGGAGGATTCAAAGTGCGGTTGAAGCAGAGGAACTTGCCATCCAAGGACATGCTAGTTCCTCACCTCCATACCCATGCATCCAAAGAGCACACATCTCCCTGCTATGGACCTGTCCTGAGCTTGGAGTGGGCACTATCTAGCACAGCAACTGCCCACCTGCCAGACCCACCAAATGCATCCTGAATGACCCATGGGAGTCAGCAGCTGTCAGTGAAGGTGTGCTGTGTGTGAGGCTCACACTTGAGGGAGCCCGTGTGCAGTGTCTGTGAGCGTGTGCACAAACTGCACATCATAAGGGTCACCGAGAGAGTGTGTTTGCCGTGTTGGTCCCAAAAATAGGTCGTAGAGACAAAGTAGTGTAGAGATATCTTTTATTGGACCAACTTAGGTTGGTGGAGGTTTGCAAGTTTTCGGACCTCACAGGGTTTCGTCAGGCAAGTCAGAAATCCAAGGTGACTTGCCTGACGAAGGATTCTGTGAGGCCCGAAAGCTTGCAAACCTCCACCAACCTAAGTTGGTCCAATAAAAGATATCTCTACACTACTTTGTCTCTACGTCATAAGGGTGGCATTTGATAAGACTGATTACCTATCCTGCCGTTTTCATTCTGTGTCCTTTGACGTGCTTCAGAAAAAGTGGTGTCCTGAGTTGTCAGTGGACTTTATGGAATCGACTGACTATTAATCTGAGGAAGGAGGCAGCTGCTGAGAGGCAATAGCCCTGGCATGTCCTTATTCATTGCTCTCACTTTATCTCCGTTTCTGTACGTCTCAAACCAAAATCGTTGCATGCTCCCCCTAAGCAAATTAGTGGTCTATTATTTTTTTTGGTCAGAATGAAGATATTTCTTGTAAACCAGTGGGCGAATGACAGGAAGAGACCACTAAGTGTCTCAATCAGGAACTCAGAGGCTGAGAGAAAATAAAACGCTGAGTTACAGAAACAACTCATTTCTAGTCAGTCAGGTTGCTATTTTTATAAGCAGAGCTGTTCTGGCATTTCATTTTGTGTCTCTCTCTGTGTGCACGCGCGTATGTGTGTGTGTGTATGTGTTTCATTCTTACACAATGCAGCTGAGCCAGCAGAAGTCCAGGAAGGTAGTGTTCTAGTTAGGGCACCCAGCATTACCAAATCACTCCCGTTGGCAAATGTCAGGGCTGGATAGAGAAGCTGTTGCCAGGATGTAGGTGGGTTTCACATGGGTCATGTGGCTGAGCCTGTGATAAAAGACAGATTCTAGGTCTGTGCACTGCGGGTGCGAACAGATGTGCGTGGGAGGAAGATGGAGGTGGCTCAGACAGAAGCAGTACTGAGAGAGATGTCTGACTTGGCACTGTGTCTGGGAGAAAAGAACCCAGCCAGACATCCTTTCCGCCAGAGCTGTCTGTGCACTTGTCTAGTTCATCAATAGAACTGGCCTTAGAATTTGCAGGCCCCAGAGCAAAGATAACATGCCGGGCCCCTAGTGACCCTGCTCCCTTCCCCTGTAGCCACAGCCCCACAGGGGAGCCCTCTGTGGGGCCTTAGAGGTGGCTGTGTTTGGAGCTGGGAAGGAGTGAGTTCTGTGGTAAGGCCAGTCTTGTAAACACCATGAGAAGGGGGCCAACGTGCAGTTACAAACTTCAGAGATGGCTTGCATCTCTCTTACTTTTTTCATTTGTATTTTATTGAAAGGAGTATTTCTTATTCTAAAACAATAAACACAATAAGGATATAAAGGAGGAGCACGTTGAAGGAGAGCAAGTGTATGATACAGACAAGTGCTGAAATATTTAGCTGTATATTTATTTATTTATTTATTTATTAGCTTATATCCCGCTCCCTCCAGCCAAATGGCAACTCGCAAATACAATTAAAACAATCCACAATATAAAAAGGGGTTACTTTAAACAATATAAAACAAACTATAAAAGAGGTAAAAGCACCATTCCCCACCCCCATCCTTAACCCCCTCCCCCAAAAGCCCAGACAAACAGCCAGGTCTTACATGCCCAATGAAAGGCCAACAGGCTGGGAGCCAGGCGAGCTTCCTCTGGGAGAAAGTTGCACAGCCGTGGTGCGTCCACCAAGAACGCCCTCTCCATCGTGGGCCCCTGGTTCACCTGGAGGCCCTCCAGGAAGGCACCCCCGGCAGATCACAAAGGTCGTTCCAGGGCCCGGGGAGTGAGACGGTCACTCAGGTAGGAGGGGCCTAGACCATGTAGGGCTTTAAAGGTCAAAACCAGCACCTTGAATCAGGCCCGGAACACTAGGCAGCCAGTGCAGAGCCCGGAGTACTGGTGTAATGTGCTCCCTACGGCCTGTCCCCGTCAAGAGACGGGCCGCCGCATTCTGCACCAGCTGCAGCTTCTGAGTCATCACCAAGAGCAGCCCCATGTAGATCGTGTTGCAGTATTCTAGCCTTGAGGTGATGATTGCGTGGATGAGGGTGGCTAGGTCGGAGTTTGAAACATATGGCTGGATCCTATGCACAAGATGTAATTGGCGAAAGGCTCCCTTTGCCACTGCCTTCACCTGATGATCCAAGCGTAGACCAGGGTCCAACAGGACCCCCAAACTCCACACCTGCAACGCCAGTGGGGGGCGGATCCCCCCCACAAGGGGAGCCATCATCTCCGCTGCCCTACCCACCAACATCACCGCCACCTTATTTGGGTTCAGCTTCAGTCTGCTCAGTCTCATCCAGTCACTCACTGCTGACAAGCACTGAGAGAGCATCGAGACTGCAGGACCTGGGTCCATTAAAAAAGAGAGGTACAGCTGGGTGTCATCAGCATACTGATGGCAACGCACAGCAAACCGTCTCACGACCTCACCCAAGGGTTGCATATAGATGTTAAATAACAATGGAGACAAGATTGAACCCTGCGGTACACCACAAGCGAGATCCCAGGGGCGAGATGTTTCTTCTCCCAGCACCACCCGCTAGCTTCTCCCCAAGAGGAACGATTGGAACCATCCTAAGACAGTTCCCACCCCGGGTCCTCAACCATCTCAGAAGCAACCCATGGTCCACCGTATCAAACGCTGCCAAGAGATCCAATAGGACCAAAAATGCTGAATGTCCTAAATCCATCTCTCGGCGGAGGTCGTCTACCAAGGCCACCAATGCAGTCTCAGTACCGTATCCTAGATGAAAACCTGATTGAAAAGGGTCCAGGAAGCCGATGCTATCTAGGTGGAGCTGCTGGGGCACCATCCATTCAATAACCTTTCCTTAAAAGGGGAGGTTAGAGCAAGGCCTGTAGCTAGCGAGTGAGTCAACATTCATTGATGGTTTTTTGAGTAGGGACTGCACCACCGCCTCCTGGTGTGTATATATGTCAGGAGTGTGAAATGCACGATTGCTGCAACGGCCCATGTTGCAGGTAGGCTCTCACCAAGGCAGGAAGTGATGTCCAAGCATGTAGTTAGTCATAAGCCAGAGTCAGTTTCCAAGAGGCAGTCCGAGGGAACAGGACAATGTAAGCCACCCCGAGCTGTTTTAGGAGGGGCAGGGTAAAAATCGAATAAATAAATAACTACCCTCACCCTCCCTCCAGCCCAGTAAGTCACCCAGGGGTAGCAACGGTGGCAGCAGCAACAGCAGCAGGGATTTCTCCAGCCGCCTCTCTCCATAGCTTCCTCTGTCTGCTTCCAGCCCCTCCAGGCGGGGACTTTCAAGCAGCCACAGTTGGATGACGACATCAAGCCGTGGCTGTCTGAAAGGCCCCATTGGGAGGGGCTGGAAGCAGACAGAGGGAGCTATGGAGAGGGGCGGCTGGAGAAATCCCTGCTGCTGTCGCCGCCACTGCTGCCGCTGTCACCCCCAGATGAGTTGTTGCAAAGGGGAATCTCACTGTAGATTTATTTTATGGTGAGATTCCCCTTTACACAATAAAATCACACGTGTGTTTAAACTCACGTGAGTGACAGGGCTGGATAGTCAGCCCTGTCAATCTGTGATGAAATGGACATGTGATTTCAGACTGCATGAGGAAGACGGGTTACTCACGTTACCCAATCTCACGGTTGATAGACACAAACGTGAGATTGGGTAACGCGGGGGTTGCCCATGGCGGCAGATGCTGGGCGTGACAATATATAGTATTTGACAATTTCATCCACTTCAATTCAGGTCTGAGAAAGTGGGTATGAAATACTACTTCTTACCCTCCAACATTTGACTGAGAGAACTAGGTGCACATTGTGCTCCCCTAATTTGCATGGAAGTGCATTTATTATTTATTATTATTGCATATTTGTATGAACATTTGTAATAGCTCACTGACTAACTCTGAGTCTAAGCTGGGGGGGAATGGATGTCTTTGTGAGAGGCTCTGAGTACACATACGTTTGTGTGTGCAGACTGGTGCTTCAAGTTAAAACTCAGCCTATTAAAAAGTCAATTCTCAAATGGGTGCATTGACCTTGGCTGTAAAGGTTTAGTTTTAAAGATACTTGGAGGATCCCAGGTAGAAGCCACAATCTCTTTCAGCAGCTAAAGAATTTTCAGCACCCCTGTCCTACCTCTTTTTGTTTTCAGCTTCCTCCTGCCTGGGTGGTGTTAACTTTCTTTGCTTTTTGACATGTTTATCCCAAACTTGTTAAAGTGAAAAAGATGCCCCACTCCTGCCCCCCAACAACGAATGAGTCAGGGCCTCCAATCTCAATTTCAGTTTCATTTCTTTTCACATCGGCTGGCTCTTTCTCCAGCAGCTGGATTGATGAGGTAATAATGGGCATTTTTAGACACATGTTAAAGTTCTGGTTGTTTCAATCTTCCGGGTTTACAAGTCCACGAGTAAGTTCCGGATAACAAAGCCCATTGCTCTATGGGGCAAAAAGGTACTATTGGAGGGTATGCTGTTTGTGCCTACTTTGTTCAGGTATTTGTCTCGGAGGTTTTGGTTTGTTTTTTTCCCTGAGTTTTCCAGGAAATTTTTGGATCCTTCTCACATGCTACCCTCTATGCCTGGAGCTCCCTCCCTGAATACCCAGACTCTGCTCACTCCCTTCAAATCCCTCCTAAAACCTTCCTCTTCCATCAGTCCCTCTCTTTCTCCTTATCCCCATAGATTCCTTGTTTATGACTGTTTACCTTCAGGCTCCCCCTCCTCTGCTGTAACTATGGCCCATTTCACACAGGCTCGGGAGGAGCCACGGTGCGGGGTGTGTGTGTGTGTGGAGGTTGCGGTGTGTGTGTGGGCAGCTCAGCATGTGGACACCCACCCACCTCCATGTAACTCCACCCAGCTCCACGCACAGAGGCACCTCCGTTTTCTCCAATGCCTCTGTGCGTGGGGGATCAGTGGAGGTGGGTGGAGTACGGGAGCATGCACACACACACACCCATTCCCACCGAATAGGGTGGGCCTTACTGCAGGGCGGTTATGGGCAGTCGCTCAGG
The DNA here is from genome assembly GCA_003113815.1 of Sphenodon punctatus. NCBI lineage: Eukaryota > Metazoa > Chordata > Lepidosauria > Sphenodontia > Sphenodontidae > Sphenodon > Sphenodon punctatus. The sequence goes on from QEPC01014178.1 coordinate 101,781, forward strand.
GCCCTGCTCCTGAGGGGGCCCCACGCCCAGCTCCCAGCCCGAACCTGAGCGCAGGACCCTCGGGAGCCAGCTCGCCATGTCTGACAGGCAGCGGAGAGGGCCAGCAGGAGTGAGGGAGAAGCAGAGGTCCCACCTCTCCCAAACTCCATGCCAGCCCCCCTCTGCTGCCTGTCACAGTCGGCTAGGGAAAATGAAGAATAGAGAGGCAGAGGTGACCCCACCTCCCCCTCATTTCCCCTGGCCGAAACTGCTCCCTCGGCTGCCTGGCTCAGTCTGTAACAGACTGAGCCAGGCAGCGGAGGGAGCCCGACTGGCCAGTGTCGCGGCGTGAGGGAGAGGTGGGGTTTCTCCCTCACTTCCGGCGGAAGCCGCTGGCCCCCTCCACGGCCTAGCCGGGGCCCAGGCTGCCTCCCGCCTCAGGCTGGAGTTGGCCTGGCCGAGGCCCAGGAAGAGGAGCAACGGATGAGAGCAGCGACAGTGGATCAGGCAGGTGATCCGAATGGCCACTTGGGCTTGGGGTTGGGAGGAGGGGAGTGCCCCTCCGCCCATCCCTGAGCCGAGGCACGAGTAACACCCTGCCCCCCGAGTCTGGCAGGCAGCACCGACAGTCACACCGATGCCCCCCCCCCCCCACTTGCCCACCCATTCGCACACATGGGTGAGGGGAGGGGGCATCTGTTTAGAAATGGCCTAAGGTAAGCACATGTGCCTGCAACGTCTCAGTTTGGAGCCGCCACAGAAATTACAGCTCCCTCAAAGCTGTTTCCAGTTGGTGCTCCAGCTAAGGTGTCCGCCTTACTACAGGGCGGCCTGGGATGGCTGCTCCAGGCCCCACAGGGAAAGGGCCCTGCAAAATGTCCCATGATGGGAGGGGTTGTCCCAGGACAGGCGGAGGCCACAGCAGGGCCTGAAACAGATGGGAGAGGGTTAGAGAGCAGCCTGGTGCAGCACCGCCTCAGCTACCAGTGGCACAGGGTCCTGCTCTGACTCTAACTCATTCCAAGATCTGCCCGACCTGTTCTCGGTCCCTCAGGCCCAGGACCCACCACCACCAGCCCTAGCCCCAACCAAGAAGGAAACTCATAGGAGTCTGGGAATTAAAACGGAACAGGTTCCATCTCTGCAGTAGGTTCCATTTACCCCTTACACGCGCGCGTGCTCACACACACACACACACATTTGTTTGTTTGTTATTTGGATTTTTATCCCACCCTAACTCCTAAGGCTCAGGGCAGCGAACAGCATAAAGACGTAAAATACAAAAGACAACCCATCAACTGCCATAAAATATTTATAATCTTCCCCCACTCCAGGATCTACCCCTGCCCGTTAAATGCCTGGCTGAATAAATAGGTCTTGCACTGCCCCTAGAAGATGCTCAGACTAGAGCTTAGGCGAACCTCCAAGAGAATGGCGTTCCAGAGCTGTGGAGCAGCCACTGAGAACCCCTCTCCATGTGTCCAGCTCATATGGTCCTGGGTCAATGATGGAACTTGCAAGAGGACACTCTTGGCTGATCTTAGAGACCACGGAGGGACATAAGGAGAAAGGTGGTCCTTTCGATACGTAGGTCCTGGGCTATATAGGGCTTTATAGATCAAAACCTTGACTAACATGCTGAGGGTGTAGCTACAGTAGGGACAAGCAGTGCAGCTTCACCGGGACTGACAAAACTAGGAGGTCCATGGTTCCTTGTGCAGCTGCACCTTCTGCCACTAGGATGGGGGGACAGGGGCCCTCATTGCATCTTCTATACCAGGGCACATTCAAAGCTAGCTATCACACACACACACACATACATACACACACACACACACCATAGCCAAAGTCATTATGGCCATAGGGTTTGGAGTGCTCATGAGGCTAGCATTTTGTTTCTCATTTTACTCTATTTATTTAATGTTTGAAAGAGGAAGCTCAGTGAGTTGGGCTTGTCTAGAGAGAACCAAGCCCTTCTGAGCACTCGGAAATGCATATCCGCCTGTGGTCTGCATCTGAGTCTGAGTCTCGATATTCTTTTCTACGTTTTCTGTGGCAAGCGTTAGAAATGGACTGCACACTCATCTCTTTACAGCATGATGCATTTCCACATCCTGTTCCACACAAGTCCAAACAAAGGCTCCTGAGTAAACCCTGCCACAGACTCACTGAACAAAACCTAGACTAAACTGAACAGATTAAGCTACTTGAGGGCTTATTTACACACGTACTTTTGAGGAGCAGTAACCCCTTAACTTGCCACCCCCTCATTTTTCCTCACACAAGCAGAGGGGTGGTTGTTGAGAGACAAAAGGGGAGGCTATTGCCTCTCTTAACAAACCTGGGTATTGCAGGGATGGGGAGTATAGATTAAAAGAATAGTGAAAATGTTATTTGAGGTTGTTATCCTATTGATCAGATCAGAAGGAGAATGTCAGCTGGTTTGGGATTGGTCTAGTGCGGTTTAAGATGCAGATTGGTTCGGTCTCGGTGTCTGTAAATTCAGTTTGGTCCATAGCTTGGTTTGGTAGGGCTTTTGGTCAGTTTGTTGGATAGGTCCATATTCGGTTTGGTCCATTGTGAGTCTGGTTGGGAGTTTGTTTGGGATTAGCCTGTTCCTTGGTTCAGTCTGGGTGCCTGGGCTTGGTACGATCTGTGGTGTGACTGCTTGGGAGATTGGTTCACCCAGGATTTTATTCTGTTGTTCATCGGATTAGTCTGGGTGTCTGGGTTCGGTCTGGTCTGTGGTGTGTTGGGTTGGGAGTGCAGTTCGGGATTGGTCTGTTTGCTGGCTCGGTCTGGGTGTCTTGGTTCAGTCTGTGGTGTGTCCAGTTCGGATTGATTTGGTTGGTCTGTCAGGAGGCTGCAGGAGGTAATAAAACAAATGACAAGGAATGCCAATTGTAAACAATAGCAACAACAGGAATGCCAATTAGAAGTAATGGGGATTTGGGAATGCCAACAGCTCTTAATGGTTAGTAAACCAATACCATGGTAGATTATTATCTAAAACAAAGGTTGGAATGATGGGTGAGAGTTATGGGGGGCTGGTTGGAATGATGGGTGTGAAGACACCAGGAGCTTCTGAAATGTGGGGCTGGGTGGAATGATGGGTACTAGTACACCAGGAGTGGCTGGAATGAGAGGGGTTGGATAGAATGATACATAAGGGGCCACTGGAAGCAGCTGAAAGGACTTGGCTCAGTGGCATTATACCCATCATTCTGCCCAGCCCCCTCGTCATTCCTGCTGCTCATGGTTTTCTTGTATCTGTCACTTCACCCAACTGCCTCTCATTCCATCCATTCCCAGTGTCCTCATGCCTGTCGTTCCATCCTCATCATTCCAGCTGCTCCCGATGGCCTCTTACGTGTCATTCCACTCAGCCCCCCCGCCCATCACTCAAGCTGTTTTGCTGGCCTTGTACCCCTCATTCCACTGAGCCCCCATCAGTCCAACTGCTCCCAGTGTTGACACACCCATCATTCCAGTCAGTCATCCATCATTTCAGCTGCTCCCAATGTCCTGCAACCTGTTATTCCAACCTTTGTTTCAGATAAGCATCTGCCATTTTATTGGTTTACTGCCCATTATGACCTATTGGCAATCCCAAATCCCCATTATTTCTAATTTGCATTCCTATTGTCTCTATTGTTTCCAATGGGCATTCTTTGTCATTTATTTTAGTATGTCCTGAACCAGATCGATCATATCAACCTGACCTATTCTTCCCAAACTGAACCAGACCAACCCTAGCAAACCAAACCATACCCTTAACTGATCAGTACAACTAGACCAATTCTCTCCAGACCGAAGCACACAGATTCCCTCATCTGATTCATAGTGAACCAGACCGATTTTCCCCAACCAAACCAGGCTGATTCATAGTGAACCAGAATGATTCTTTTCCCCACAAATCAAACCAGACCGATCCAGACCAGACCAAAATGAACATACCTAATATGAGCAGGCTTCATATCCAACCCAACTGACAGATGTAACATTGTATTTGAATATTCCTTTCATCTCTAATAGGGAGTATTAACTTTCAACTCTGCTCATTTGCACAAGTTGGGGGTAGGGGTATTTATACATGCCTATAATTTTCTTCCTGGGTTATCGGTGAAATGAATAGGCAGTTCAGTATTCATGGATATTATTTTCACATTCAGATTAGGCAGCTGAATATCCAATTCATATCTGCATCCAAACTGGATATCCATCCATGTATCTGCTTGTTTGGTTTGTCAGGTTCATGTGGTTCATTCAGTTCAGTTAACCGTATGACACATGCACAGTCACACTAAATAGTGCAAACCGAATGAAACCAATAAACCGAACCAATGTGGATATCTGGATGGAGCAAAACAATACTTGGTTCGGTGGATTCAGTTCAAAGTGGATAAATTCGATGGCTAACATGTTTGCATTGGATATTCATTTCACATTTACTCCAGATTAATAACAACTTTATCACCTGGTCATGTGAACAGGATGCAGTCTCTCAGGGTGGGTTCTGGCAAGCATGCCAGACCTGGGAGTTTTGCTCTGGAGGATCTCCTCTGGAGTAACTACCTCTCAGCCTCTGTTCTTGTAAGCAGCAAGTACCAGGAGTTAAATCAGGGTGGGGAATCTTTTTCCTTCGAGTCCACTTTGAAAATCAGTACAAGCTCCAGCGGCCGTGTAGAAGTTGGGGTCAGGGGTGCTTAAGGGGTGCACTCTAGAAGAGACGGATCCAGGTCAGAGATCTGTGCCATGGATTTGTTCCATATCCTTATGTACACGCTCTCATCTCTGCTCCCTTCCCTGAGCTCAGTCTTTCAGTGCTTTGCGGTAGGAATTGGATCCAAGGGGCCAGATCCATGAACTGGAAAGGGAAATACATAAAACTAGCTACAGGCTGCATTTGGTCCCTGGGTTAAATTGTTCCTCTCTTTCCCTGATCTCCCTCCTTGGGAAATTCCAGCCCAGGGACAGGAGTAACTAGCAGTCAGTGAGGCAGAGGCAACGTGTGATGGACATGTGGGAAGTACTGACGTTTGCTAGGCCAGAGGAGGACTGTATGGAGGAATGTCCATGAGGGAAATTCCCCTGAATAGTTCACACAAACATCACCCCTTGAATACGCTAAAAGAGTGGTAGGAGGAGCAGGGTAATTACTTCTGCAAATAAACAGGGTCAGATTTGGGAGAGTGGCCACTGAATATTGGGCGTGAACAGCAGGGAATGGGTCACACCATTGTGACCTGTTGTATACTTCTCTGAAGCAACCAAAGCTTGTCACTGTTGGCGATAGGATGCTGAGGTTAGAACACCCATTGACTAGACCCAGGATGGCAGCTCTTCTGTTCTTATGAATTGGGGTTCTTCGTTCATAATCTGGGTTGGCATATGATTTGGAAACCACATGTCCAGAAATCAGTCTTGTGGGGTGTCTGTTCTTTGTGGCTCTGTGGAACTATGAGGTGTCTGGTCTATAGTGCTGTTTTTTTTAAATAAGGCACTTTTGTTTAGTCCAGCTTCAGTGTTGTTTAAAATTTGCATAAAATTACCTCAATGAATACATACAAATGCATACATGTTAGCATGGCCCAGTTTTCTTCCCTGTGGCAGGTGGCTACCCTAGGGGAAAAAACTGCGGGTGTGGCTTTATTGAATTGCTTTGCTCCCACCCTTTACCAGGTTTTCCCTAGCTCCTCACCCCCACAGACTGATCGCTGAGGCTCCCTCTACTGTCTTATCAACCAAGGTCCCCTTCTCCCTTGTAAATAAACTATGCACATGCAACTGCAACTTCTCACTTTCATGAATGTATCCTTGTTTCTCCCTATGGCCCTTTTTAAA
>QEPC01014178.1:107634-118017 GCA_003113815.1 Sphenodon punctatus
GGGGGGGGCAGATGCACCCAGGTGCACATCCATCCTCCCCCCATGCTCCGCACAGAGCAACCTGCATTTTTGCCGGTTGCTCCATGCGGGGATGATGGGTGGAGGTGTGTGTTATGAGGGAGCATGCACGCCCACTCACCCGCTGGTACTTCCAAATGGGACGCGCCCAATCATGTCCACTGCGTGGGTGCGTCTCATTTACAAGGGTCTATGTTCCTCTCCCTTGTCTCCCCTCCCATGTCTGTACTGGATTGTGAGCCCCTTGGGGCAGGGACCTGTCTCTAATTAATTATTATTCAGTGTCGGGTACATTGCTGGCACTATATAAATACCTAGTAATAATAATAATAGTAATTAATAATAAACTGGATCTAAATCTCTGCCATTGTATAGCCTCTGATAAAGGTGTGTCTTGGTCCCTCCTGTTCTGTGCTTGTGTTACACTGTAATTTTGCTTTCTGAATCCAAGGTCTAAAATAAATTATCTAAGTTTAAATTAGATGCAGAGAGTTCTGACTACACAATCGGGTGACCATCCTTCTGATCTTGGGCTCTCTGATTCTCTCTGATAAAATTTTCAACAGCATCTAAAGGCTTTTCAGACAAGCACCTTCCTTCCCAGTACCCACTGTGCTTGTGTGAAAACCCCACTAGTAACCAGTCGTTAACCAGTGAATACTGGGTGGGTAATACGCTTGTCTGAAAACACCCCAAGTGACTTGTGAGATGAACTCCTGTTGTTAAAGTTGAATTGAACATAAAAGAGCATATGTCTCATTCCAAGGCAATGTTTTGCAGATTTTACCCAGTACAACTAGGTGGTTTGTTTGACATCACAAGGGGAGTCTATAGCAGATCAGGCAATTTGAACGTATGCTTCCAGCACCAGATTACCACCTTAACCCCTCAGCGTTCTTTCTTTGCGCCAGCGTTTTTTACTAGTCTTAGAAAGACAGGGGTTGCAAGAGGCGAGGAAATGGGAATCAAGTGAGCTGAACTTCTCAATCAGGGCATGAGAGCTGAAGTGAGAACAATGTAACCAGGGAGGTGGGGAAAATGAGGAGAGGGCAAGGAAATATCCACATACTCAGGAGGGGGTTCAAATTATTATTTTTTTACTATTAAAACACTCTCCACCCTCAGGAATATCAATTATTTTAAACAATCAAATACCAGGGCTGAGTTCAAATAAAGTCTCCTAGCAAGATGATCAACATGCATACATCATCTAATGCAAATCAAGCTTAATTAATCTGGCCTCATTGGTAAAAATGAGATGGAGAAGAACCAGCCAAACATGATTTTCCTACTTTGCAGCTTATATTGCTGCATAATCATGTCTCTGATTTAAATGATTTATTATTTATTATTAATTATTATTATTATGGATGTGCTGTTGGAATGATTAAGTTTATGCAGAAAGACACTGTTGGAGCAAGTCTGATCCAGTCTGTATTGTAGATACTAGTATAATAATAATAATAATAAATTAATAATAAATAACCCTCCTTTGTGAGCTCGGTTCAGTTTTCTATCATGACTCAGAATAAGAGCTCCAAATGCCCAGATAATCCATCCAACAGTGTGACATGCCAAACATTTTCTTTCCTTGTAGTTGCACAAATGTTAGGCATTCTAGCATTATCTTTTTTAAAATGCAGTGTGACATGGTCCAGACTTCACTTTCCTACTTGGCTGTCCGTGGCGTTCATTGATCATCCCCATCTGCTGTTTGTATGTGAGTTGCTCCAGAGGGAAATTGAAAAGACTGGCAAAGAATTTACTCCTTGTTTTCACTTTGAGTTGCTTATGTGGCTGCAACGTGCAACATCGGAATTTAGATCCCTGACAGTTCCTTCCTCAGCTTCCCTCCCTCATGTACCTGCAAGCCATTGGCAAGAAAGCATTTCCCACTCCAAGTGGACAGATATTGTCATTGCTGGCTTTGCAGAGAGGCCCAAATTCAAAATCTTCTCCTGCCCCAGGGCAAAAACTGGAGAACTATCAGGCAGGGGAGCTGGGTGGCCCAGTGACACCTCCTGGGGCCATGACTAGGTTTACTAGGTTTACATTCAGGGTTTGATCCAGAGTCTCAGGGTTTTCAAGCATAATCCGTCCATTAAGCTTAAACTTCCGGTCCGTTAAGATGATAATTCTAAGGGTTAGTCAACTATATCAGACATGAAAGGTGCAGAAGATCCATGAGAGAAGATCCCTACCTGGGGGAGTTCCACTCTGCATGGCGCGTTCTGACATAACGGCATTCTGTGGGGGGCGGAGCCATGTCAGAAAAGGGGTGGGGAAATGCCTTAACCATATCCCTTTTATGACATAGCCCTGCCCTTTATGGAGTGCCATGATATCAAATGGACGCCAGCAAGACAAATGGGGTCCATGTTTGCTAAAGCCTGGCTGGCTGCACTGAGATTGGTCCAAGCTCAGGCCCAATGCAGGCTTAGGCCCAAAATATTGGGCCTTGGCAGAGCTCTCTATTTGCAGCTTTATCAGTGTTGGCCTCGTTGGTTGTTTCTGCACAGAAAAATGACGAAGTCTCTTTGGGTGTTTTCAAATGGTACACTGGCCAGGTTTAGCGCACGTCAGTGTTGTTTAACCCAGGGACCACCATCACATTGAAATGTGTCCACTAGACATTTCCCCGGGATGGATCCTGACCGCGGTGGAGGCTAGTCCAGGCTGTAACTCAGAGAAATCCTTGAGTCCCAGTCTGGACTAGCTGCCACCACGGTTGGGATCTGGCTGCCAGATCCGGAATAAAGTGAGCTTTCACATTTGAAAGCATGCTATACTCACCGCAGTCTGGAATGGTGGAGTGACTGGGCACCGTGGCAGCTGTCATTGGCCACCATGGCCACCTGTTATGGAGGGGGACAGACCGCTGCATGCAGTTCAGGGGCAGGGCTGGGCAGATACATGTCTGCCTGGCCTCACCTCCACGGTGTGCCCAGGCCCCCGTCACATTAGTCGGGGGGCTGGGCCAACTCCTGGCCATGGTAGCAGCCCAACTCCCGACTGAGTATGTCCATGGTGGCACTCAGGCACCATGTGAAAGTGCCCTAGGATGCTCCTCACAAGAGGCTACCGTACAGGCCATGTAATCATGGGACAAGAGACAAAGTGCTGTCATGGATCAAAAGTTTACTCAAGGTCTACATTCCAAAATTTCACAAATGTTCATTCTAGGCAAAGGCATAGCTATTTTAAGGACCCGTGGTTCAGCTGCACTGGGGCCCATGAGCTGTGTTCCCTTCTTGCTGGGAGAGTGACAGTCTGCCTTCTGCACCAGGGCCTATTCCAACCTCGTTATGCCTTTCATTCCAAGATGGAGATTATTTAGTTGGTTTTTTTCATGAGTTTTCTCTAAGAGCAGATGAGCTGTGGCAGGGGCAATATTTACAGCTAAGACAAAATTACTGACTTCTCTCAAGACAAGATAATTCAGTGAGGAGCTTCATAGCACCTTCCAAGTGAGGCAAAGAAGCAGTACAGCCACAGCAGAAATGCAAAGCAAAGCATAAATAAATGGCCATATATTGAGCTTCTAAGATAAGGCACATTGAAGTGAAGAATTGCCTAAATAGTGAAGGGCTGTTCAGTGTGCAGCAGTGGCCATTTAACTGGCAGCTCAGTGCCACCTGCTCTTTTGTGGAGAGGGCTTTGGGGCTTTTAAAGCTGCATGGGAGATCAATAGTTGCTAGGATTTATTTCCAGCTAAAGACTGTTCCACTGCTAACTGTCACTGCCTGTGTTCTCCACAACATCTGTGAGACTGGCGGGGCCATGTTGAAGAATCCCCTGTCAGTTAGCTCCGGTAAGCCAGATGCCCCTGTTCCAGGACCAGCTGAACTGAGTGGAGGAGCAGTGCATAGCCAGAGAGATCTAGGATGCTTTGTGCTGGCACATCAACTGCAATACCAGCCAAAACACCCACTATCAGTGGCAGTTTAACGAGCATCAGTGAACTGTTTCAAATGATCTTTTTGTGATATCAGTAAAGCCTTTGAAAGTGTGTCCTGAGTTTTCCTTGGGCCCATCCAGCTCCCCCTAGCACTGGGACAGCATACTTTCCCGCTTTGAACCCCCTACCCCCACATGCTATTTCCTGCCCAGTCTTTCCCTGTGCATTCCCAATTGGCATTTGTAGATTAGCCAGCTGTAGTCCTGAACCTCTGCATTTCCTATTGGCATTTGCAGCCTAGCCAAGTCTGGGAATGCCAATAGGGAGTGTAGAGGCACAGGCATACAGCCAGCTACTCTGTGACTGGCCAGCACCTGACCTTTGCCTGTGACTTTCCCACAGTAGTTCTCTTTGCAACTGGGTCTTTTCCCACTGGGCAGGCTACTATACCCCCCACCCCCCACCCACACACCCGTCAAGTGCAAGTGCATGGTCAGGTCAGCAAATTCTCCAACCCTTGTTTTCAGTGCACCCTCCATCCCCCCTTCCCTTCCAACCCCCATCCCGAAAGTGCCTTATAGCTATGGCATACCGCCATTTCCCAAGGCCCCCTCCTCCCCTTCCCTGCACCACTGCCATCCCTCATTTCCTTGCCCCCACAGTGGCTTATTGCTATGCCATACCACCATTCTCTATGGCTCCCCCCCCATCCCCCAATCTTGCCTCCTTTCCCAGAAGCAGCATGGAAAGCATGGATTATGAAAAATTAAACAATAATATTAAACTTTTAAATACAGAACTATAAATAGCAAATAGTTTAAATAGCAAACTGCTTCTTTTTCCACCTGCTCTTTTTGGGTACAGCTCGACATGCTCGTTTGGATGGCAGGACTGGCAGAGGGACATCTTCCCAATCCTTCTCCCATGGATCCAGCTGTGGAGGAATGTTCACGTGAGTCATGCAGGAATGAATGGGGGGTGAGGAGGCGTGCTGGCATGAGTGCAGGAGAGAGAAGGCTCGGGTGCTTACTGCTTTCCGCAAGGGGTGGATTGCTGGGGGGACCATTCCACACAGCCTGGCGTGAACTGCCAATGGGGGTTAGGAAATGGCACCTGCCGCTGTGTAACACTACTCAGTTATGGCAGCAACGTTCTCAAGAAGGGAGCTCTGGAGCTGGATGGACTGGAACAGGCTGCTTTGTGTCTGTGCCCACCTCTCACTCGTCTCCTTGCTCTCCTTCTCGATCACACTGCCTGACAGCTCAATCTGCTGCTAGAGGTTGGCTCAGTGCCTCTCCACCCACCGGTAAATCCAGGCGGGCCTTAGCAGCAAAGCCCTTGCATTCTTCAGCATTTTGCCTATTGCGGATCTCATTCGCCCACCGTGGGGTCTTCCCAAGCAGCTCCCTTGCCAAATCCTCTTTGCGTTACCAGTTGTGGACCTGCAGTTCCTGGTTCTGCTGGACACTTGTCACTGGGGCTTCCAGCCGCACTTATTGTGCTAGCAGATCTGTAGCAAGGCAACAAGGACAGCCATTACTTCAGACTGTCCCACCCACCTTCCCCACTCCAGTGTTTCAGGCCCCTGCCAGTCCAAATTTCAGCCCTCCCCACCCAAAGGGAAGCAGGAATGAGTACCTGGCCTGTGTGACTGCTGGAGCAATTGCTACTGAGGGATCCTAGCACCACACAGCTCTCCTCCCGCGATCATTGTAGAGGAGTGAAGAACACACAGAAATCAACCACGGCCATTTGCACCATCTCCTCCCCCACCCCCCATCCTCCCAGCTGCCATTTGGGCTTCCATCTCCCTTGCCAGCCTGCCACCCCACCAGGGCGCCTTCTCCCCGCATCAGCCCATGGGTCCACCATTGTGCCTCCCCACCTACTTCCCATGCCTACTGTTCCTGCCCAGTGGAGCGGTTTCCCTGGGATTGTCATGTTCCTCCTCCATATTCTCCTGGTTGCCTGTCAACACAGTAAACAATAAAAAACAGATTTAGATAACAATAAATGGTATCCTTATTATGCAGCTCTGTAAACATGCACACACATGCGTGCACACCAGATGCATTAACTTACTGTTCTCCACTGCCTCCTCTACAAAGGTGGCATCCAGGTCCGCCATGCCCTCAACCAGAACTTCAGGTGGCTCCTCAAATAATGGCAGGCTCTCAAGCTCTAGGGGATACACCATGAGAGTCACGGTGTCGGTATCTGCGCGGACCCATGCTGGCTCCGGGGCGGGGGTATGCACGGTGAGATCTCTGCAGGCAGCCGCAGCTTCCATAGTAGGAGCGGAAGCAGTTGCAGTGGGAACGGGCAGTGGGAGAGCCATATCTACCCACTTCTGGCCTCTGGCAAAAGCACAGCCGTACCAGCAGGATGCACCGATAATTCCATCCACACAGGATCAATGAGCTTGTAATTGGGCATTGTTTTCCTCCCACTGTCAGAGGCAAAGTTGTTGTACCCATGCCTCAAGTCCTTGGCCCGCTGTCAGAACTGGTTCATGTCCTGGGTGTAGCCCTGCTGTGTCATTTGGTCCGAGATTTCTTGGTACACTGTCACATTCCTATAGCCCTTCACCAGGGCATATTGGATCTCCTGCTCCCCACATAGAGCGATGAAGCCCTTGGTCTCTTTCTCTGTCCATGGAATGCAGCATTGGTGGGTGGATTTGGTAGGCGAAGAGCGACTGCAATTGCACGGTGATGATAATGGTGCTGGTTGTTGCCCAGCTGTCAGCTTGAGCCATGGCCACAGCAATGGTAATCCTTTGCAAGTCATTCTTGAGAATGCAGCAGCTGGGAAACAGCAAGCATTGCCGGGCACATACTGCTGGGAGAACGCATGTTTGAAAATGGCATTTGGGGCTTTTAAGGCGGATGTTATGTGTGTGCCAGCGACAGCGAGAGAGGCAGGAAGTGGTCACTCCTCAGAACTCTCTAGGCTTTTTTGCCCGCAACTTTATGGCGTTGCACGCAATCTAATCAGTGACACAGATGTGGGCTCGCATTAGCCCACGTTTGCCCACACAGCAGGTTCTGAATGCTCTGGGACAATGCCGTAATGAGTGGGGGCTTTGCGTCTGGTGGGGACAAACCCCTAATAAATAGGCAGGTGGACACCAAATTAATGTCGGCTACCCTCTCGTTCTTTAACACCCTAGGTTGCTCATTCCAGCAGCTTCTCACCAGGGTTTGTGTCTCCAGTCTCTGTGATTCTCTATCAGCTTGTGGCAAAATGCATTGCCTGCTGCCTGGAAAAAAAAGAAAAATGTTGCTGGCTAGTGGGGAACAGAAGAGGTGTAGGTTGTTAGAAGCAGATCTGAGACAGGCAGCACAATAAATGCTCCTAGGTGTGTTGTTCACGATTTCAAGTAGGGTGTAGTCAACCAGAAGAACAGTGGGTTCGATCCCATGCTGTGTGGATTGCGTGTGCGTGCACAACCATGTACAAACTGCGCGGATCTGCATTGCGGGCACATTGTGCCCTGTGGATCTGCACAGCATGGGATCGCACCCATTGAATGTTTGAGCAATTTTGGGTTATTTCATTTGTTTTCATTTGTTTCCAGTTTCACTCATTTCCAGTTTCACTCATTTCCAGTTCTTTTGTTTGTTTTTGCCAGAAACAATGAAAATGGGCGGGGTACAGGACACAAACGACCAAAAGGAATGAAATGAACAAAACACACGAATGGCCCCAAAAGGGTAAAAACAGGTAATCGATGAAAGATCAGACACATGGTTCATTTGTTTCGGGCCAGATCATTCGGATTTGATGGGAACTTTCCTCGTTTTGGTGGGTACTCGTTTCTGCTCCACAGAGAAGGAACATAAAAGTTACTGCACTTCTAGAGTGTGCCAGCTTTTGAGCCACTCTCACTAACAGTAGTTGTCCCACTAAAAGATCCCATCTGAGATACTACGCATCAACCTTTTACATTTGGGACTAGCATGGCAACCACCTTTTCTCTCCTCTTAGGGTCAGGGGTTTTTTCTGCCTGTGCTTCCCCAAGTAGCACGAGATACTAACACTGGTTCAGAATCTCAAATACAAGCCCCATTGGAGCCCCTGCATGTGCCTGCTTGTTTTCACAGCCTGGTGGGAACTGGGAGCGGGGAGGCCCAGCAGCACACATAACCTATCAGCTCTAATCTTATTTGTCATTTCCTGGCAGCAGGGGGGAGAGAAGCTTCCCATCTAGCCCCCTGCTTAGACTTTATAATTCAGCTCCTGTAACTGAGCAACTATCTCATTAGCATGCTGGTTTCCGAGGTAGGCTGGTGGATGTCCCCTGATAGGAGTGTGCTTCACAGGGAGGAGGGAATGAACCATTTGTGGTTGTACAGTTAGCAATTGTTCTTGCTTCGCTGCTGGGTGATAAATATACTTCCGGGTGGATCCCACTTCCCACCCTCAAAGGAATTGATTCACATAAAATCTTAGACGGGCAGGGAAATGGTTAACCTTTCCTTTTTTCTCTCTCTCCTTGGCTGTGGTGTTTTGCAAAACTGCTTCCATGAAGGCAATCTTCTAGCCAGTTTCTCCTAGTACTTGCAGTGTCTAGAGTATTCACACGACTTTTTGCAAGATGCCTGACTGGGAGACAGGTAGCACAATCCTCCGGCTGTTTAAGAGGAGGCACTAGCACTTAGCTCTGGTGCAACTTCCACTCACTCATGTCAGTGCTAAGTGACAGCAATTAAGTTCAAACAGATATGGCAAGTAGGTGTGAGGGGAGAAAAGAGAGAGAGGCTGCAATGACAGGAGCTGAATGCCTCTCTCACAATTTTGTGATTAGAAGCATGATCCTCCATATGGTTAGTATTGGCAAAGCCTTTGGCACTGGTGCAAATCTCAGTCACTTCAGTGGGAGAGAAAGTAATGTCAAATGTGTAAAAGATATGTAAATGTGTCTTCATGTCTCTACTGCAAACAGCATGCAGACATCCCATGGAAATCTATTAAGAATACGAGGGTCCTACAACCGTAAGTCTACAAATCTGGTATACTTCATTCAGTGCACAGAATACTCCCATGGTAACTATGGAGGTGAAACCCACCAACCCTTGCACAGACTCAGGAACTCGCATAGAAAAAATATCATGGACAAGAGCACAGATTCTACTGTTGGCTTTCACTTCTCACCAAGTGACCACTCTATCCCTGACCTCTCTGTCCTTGTCTTAAAAGGAAACTGATGCAACGCCTTTAAAAGGCGAGCCTGGGAACAAAAATTCATAGCTCTACTAGATACAAAGAACAACAGACTCCATTGAGACATGGGTTTCACAAGCCATTACAGAAATGAGTAAATCTACTATCTACAGCTACAGGAAGCTTTAAAGGTTTACTTACTATCAACAACTCTTACTCTTCCCACCTTGTTGTATTCCATCCTTTGGAATTGCGGACTTCCTACCTGGGTCTCATTCTCACCTTCTCCTCCCTGCCCTCACCGTTGTTTTCAATCACTGTATATACCTCAATACTTTGTTCAGTCTCCAGTTCTAACTCCTGATTTGGCTTTTAAGGCAACAGAGTGGGATGAAGGGCAGGGCAGTCGGGCTTTGCTGACTTTGAGTCATGTTAGGCAAATGGGGACTATTTTTTTCAAAGGTTAAATATGGCAGCCAGGTGCTACCTGCCACACTAAAGCAGTGGGAGAAGAAATAGAGCCCCCCATGACAGACACCACAGGGAGAGAGGTGGTTGCTACTTCCCCTGTTACACTTGGGGAGCAAAGCTGGGAGCAGGCTGATGTGAAGGGAGCCGGAAGGCTCATTTGGAGGTATGAGGGGAGCCTGACTGGGTTGGCCCATACCTGTTCTGTTCTGCATTACTTATGGCTCAGGGGAGGGAGCCCCAAAGCGACATGCTTAGTGTTGCAACCTCTCCCAGCGAAGAAACCCTGACAGCATTAATTTGCATGTATTTGGCTAATGTAGTTTTATGAAAATTTAAGGGAACTCCTCTCTGCCAACTCCTGCCTGGACCCTTTCCAATCTGGCTTCCGCCCCTTCACTCCACCGAAACTGCCCTTGCCAAGATTACCAATGATCTACTTGTCGCTAAATCTAAGCACCTCTATTCCATTCTTGTCCTCCTTGACCTCTCCGCTACCTTTGACACTGTCGACCACTCACTCCTACTGGACTCTCTTCGCTCCCTGGACTTCTGCGGCTCTGTCCTCTCTGACCGCTCCTTCAATGTGTCTCTTCCCAATTCCACCTCCTCCTCCCTCCCCCTCTTGGTAGGAGTTCCCCAGGGCTCTGTCCTGGGTCCTCTCCTCTTCTCTATCTACACCCTGTCTCTGGGCAAATTCATTGCCTCCCACGGCTTCCAATATCACCTTTATGCTCATGACACTCAACTCTATCTCTCCACCCCTTCTCTTTCCCCTTCTGTCCAAGCTCGCCTCATCAACTGTCTCTCTGATATCTCTGCCTGGATGTCCC
>QEPC01014178.1:126013-139957 GCA_003113815.1 Sphenodon punctatus
CTGTGTACTTATTAGATAATCCATTTAGTTCATAGCATTTAGAATAGTTAATAGCAGTTAGATTTAGTGTAGATATATATATATAATATTAGATTTAAAAAAAAAAAAAACATATAAAAACTAAAAAACCAAATAAAAAACAAAAGAAAACCATATAAAACCCAATAAAAAAAACAAAAAACCATATAAAAACAAAAAAAACACCCATAACAACACTTCCCGAACGGCCGAACGGAACAGCCAAACGGCCTAACCGAACGGCCTGTTCGGACGACCGAACTGAACAGCTGAACCCAAACTCGGCGAACTAGCCGAACTGCCGAACCGAACGGACGAACCGAGCGCAGCCGAACCGAACGGCCGAACCCGAACCGCGATCTGTTCGCCCATCCCTATTATCTACCAAGATCGCCGAACGAAAGGGCTCTAATTTTCATTGCTTGGGCCAAATATTTGGCCATGAACAATGTCCTCTGTTTATCTCTATCGCCCAACAAAAAAACAAAGATATTCCCGCTCTCATCTTCCAGACAGGAGTTTCAGCAAAGAGCAAATGAGCTCAATTCTTAAGTGCTCATATAGTCTACAGTACAGCAAAACATGCTGTGTACAAAAAGAAATAAACTGATATATCAAAGTCAAAGCAATTGTTCAGGTTTTAATAACTCATTTTGGTATTGTTCACACTATACTCCGACTGATTAAGTACCCTAAGTGGCCATGTCATGAAAGAGCATATGACGACACCGATCCCCTCGTACCTGGTGTGCAAAGCATTCTGGGATGAATCCTATAGAGTTTTCAGTAGGAGAGAGATTGTGCTGTAGTAGCCCGGGAATGATTTGCATTGTGCTTTACCAACCAAACATGGGAACTGTTTGGTAGGGACCTGTCTGTTAACTACTGACTGCACAGTGTCAGGTACATCACTGGTGCTATATAAATAATAAATAACAACAACAAAACAACAACAACATTGCAAGGTCCTTCAGTTTATATAGCGAAGGAGAGTATCTGTATGAACTTTGCCTCCTACTCCTGAATCTGTGTAAGCACAAACACCCCTCCCCGCGACCCCTAGGTGCATTAATTTACTATTCTTCTCCACTGCCTCCTCTACAAAAGTGGCATCCAGGTCCTCCATGCCCTTGACCAGAACCTCGGGTGGCTCCTTGAACAAGGGCTGGTTCTTGAGCTTGAGGGGATACACTGGGATAGTCACAGTCGACCATGCTGGCTCCAGAGTGGGGTCAGGCATGGAGGGATGTCCGCAGGTAGTTGTGGCTTCCATGGGGGAAGCAGGAGAGGTTGCAGCAGGAGTGGGCATTGGGGGAGCTATATCCACCTGTTTCTGGCCCCTGGCAGATGCAATGATGGGATGCAATGATGACTCCATCCTCACAGAGGAACTGGTCAAGGAGCTTGTAATAGGGCAATGTTTGCCTCCTGCGGCCAGAGACAAAGTTGTTGTCCCAGATCTCTTTGTATCCATGCCTCAAGTCCTCGGCCCGCTGTTGGCATTGGTTCATGTTCCAGGTGTAGCCCTGCTGCGCCAGTTGGACAGAGATTTCTTGGAAACCCACCTTTTTCCTGTATCACTTCACCAGGGCATATTGGACCGTCTGCTCCCCTCAAAGAGCAATGAAGGCCTTGGTCTCTTCCTCAGTCCAGGGAATGCAGCGTTGGTGGGATAATCAGTAGGCAGAGAGCAACTGCAATTGTGCAGTGGAGGCAGCGGTGCTAGTTGTTGTCTGGCTGTTTGTTTGAACCATGGGCCCGGCCATGGCAATGCTCTTCAAGTCGTTACAGAAAATGCACAAGCTTGGAAAGAGCAAACACTGGGCCTGTACTGCCAACCAGGAAGAGCCTGGAGAATGCATGTTTGAAAATGGCGCAGTGGGCCTTTAAAGTGGACATTATGTGCNAAGAACCACTACTTGATACAGGTAATCCCATAGTGAGGCTTCGCCCTTGAAGGTCTCTGCTTTGACTGGAACTGAAGACCGACCTTGAAGACTCCTGGTTGGAGGATGTGCACATATGCATCCAGGAGGAAGGACTAGTCCATTATGTTGGATGTCCAGTTTCAGTCACTTCCTTGCTGCTTCACAAAAAGCAAGCTCAAGGCTGGTACTTGCTGTGTGAAATACCATAACTCCATAATATATTTAAAGCAGGATGTGTTTGAGCTCAGTGTCTAGATTAATTGACTTCTATATTAGCTTTGTGAACTAATCTTGAAAATTCTCATATTACAGGCCCAAAGAGATTCTAGTTCAGTCTTCAAACAGCGTCTTATTAAGTGTTGTCTCTATCATTATGCAAACAAGCTAGAAAGCTGACGGCTGTTACACATTGCATGTAATTAACCTATGCATCTTACCAAAATATGTTTGCTTGGAAAAAAAGCAACAACATAACTTTGACTGTCTCCAAGAGCAGTCTATAATGTTGAGACTGCAAAGAAAGTGGCTCAATTTTATGTCATTAACGGATGTGTTGCTTTTTCACTGCTAGAGTGAATTGATTTTCTGCCATTTTCTTTGCTAATTACAATCTGTCAAGAGATCGGAGTGAATTATAACAGTATGATCAACAAGTCTAATCTTCTCCTGAACTTTTAACTCTCTGTAAACAGCCAGAATTCTGACTGAAATTTTAAATCACTGATTGAACTTTTAACTCTCTGTAATCAGCCAGAATTCTGACTGAATCTCCAAAATAAAATCAGGAATTGGCACTGCTGTAATCCTGTGATAAACATCGTGAGATCAGGAAATAGTGAAAATTACATTTCCCCCCTCCCTCACACTGTCAGCTACGCGGCCCGGCGGCTGCCCCAGAAGCAAGCAAGCCCCGCCCCCCTTCCCCAAGACAGCAGCCCGACGCCGCGTCCAACAGAGTCGCCCCCACCCGAAGCCCCGGAGGGCAAAAGCAACATGACGGACGGTCCCGGCCCCTCCCGGGACGCCAGGGGGCGGAGCCAGCACTATAATTGCCGGCGCTGCAGGAGTAGCAGTGCTGGTGAACAGAGCTTCAACCCTGGAGAGTCTGCCCCCCCCCTCCCGAGCTAAGTGTTGATATTTGACTGACCTCATTGTAGTGAATTGTTGTGTGTATTGTT
This sequence comes from Sphenodon punctatus, assembly GCA_003113815.1. NCBI lineage: Eukaryota > Metazoa > Chordata > Lepidosauria > Sphenodontia > Sphenodontidae > Sphenodon > Sphenodon punctatus. The sequence continues at coordinate 129,138 of QEPC01014178.1, forward strand.
GTTCCCTAGCTCCGATTCCTTCCTGAACTCTGTGTCATTGTGTGCATAAGTGTTTCCTGGTGTGTGTGTGTCTGTTTGAACTCCCTGTTGCCCGTGATCCCTGCTGGTGAATGAGCAACGGAAGGGCCTGCAGGCTCGTGTGGGTGGTCTCCCCCTTCCTTCCTGGGCCCATCCCTGCCTTCCCCCCTTGAGTGTGCAAGCCCTGTGAACCGCTCCTGTGACCCCCTGGTCCCTGTGCCTGTGGATCCTACACCCCCCCTCACGTACCTCCCCAGCCTTTCCCCTACCGTGTGAGAGTCGAAAGCGTGACTCCCCATCCCTGGTATACAGCTCTGCGCCCTATGATGATAGGGGGCCAGGTTCAGAGTGCGTGAGCACACGAACAGACCCACACACTATCCTGACGGGCCTATTTCCTCCGCAACCCGAAAGCAGAGTTCCCTGGTGTGTGAGAGGCGTGACTGGGTGGCATTTCCCCCCCTTCCTACCCCTCCCCACTGACAAAGAGGAGAAGGTTCCCCACACGTGCAGTAGAGAATGGGCAGGTCTTGGTTGTCAGAAATGTAGAAGAGGGTTTGTATTAGTTCCCAGACACAGAGAAACTGTAAAGGCATCTCTGTCTCTAACTCCCAGACAAGTAAACATGGACTGTACTATTGTCCTTATGGGACAAAACTGACTAAGGGGGAGAAATACCTAAATCCATGGGAGGAGAAGGAAGCAGAGCCAATGAAAATTGCTTCTTCTACCATTCTCTAACACAGCTCTGAAACCCTTGTCGGCGCAACCCCCAATGAGACACAGAGACTGTAGCTGGTTTTAACTTGGCTGCACTCTTTATTCAAACATATTCAACAAGGCCAGTGGGTGATTGCACCAGCAATATGGGTCCAGTATGCTAGCTACTCAATTCTTATTAACTCGGGTACTGACCAGGATGTGCCCTCCCATGTCAGTACTCCCAAACTAAACTTCCCCCTTCGACAGCACTCTGGCTCTGGCCGAAGGGGGACAGGCCCAACCGTGGGCTTGAGTAAGGAGGTGGTACCCGCAAAGCCAGCAGACAGTGCATGTACTTACTGACCCCACCTGGTCCACCTCCCAGGGTAATGACCCGAGTGCGTGCTGCGCTCCCTCTCGCACTGGGTGTCACCTCCCCACCTCTTAAGGAGTTGACTCATCCTATTCTTACCTATGTAGCCTACAATAGCATACTGGAACCCTGCAAAGTGCGACGAATATTACCCAGTTGTCTCATAAAATTAGTCATGCCAATTACCGAATTCTCCAATTACCTCAATCATGTAATCGCATTCAAATTATTACTAGCTTCGCTAGTTACGAACCAATTGGTAATTATTAAAATTGATAGTTTCAGATTTCCCTGCTGCTAATCAACCTAATTATCCTATTCTGCACTGTTAAAGGGGCAAAACAAGCAACCCTTGAATCAGGCTAGTCACCAAAATTCCCCTTCGGCTCCGTAATGGCAACCGGTAACAAAAACCACAGTGCTAGAGGTGTGGTGGGTGGGGCTAGCTTCTCCCTAACCCAACGCCGAATGCCGCCTCCACGTGGCTCAAACGGATCCGCCCTCCCTACAAAGGGCGAGTCCGTTCGTTTCTTCACAGCACGGCGCCTCTGCGCACGCGCTGCACCTTCCGTTGCCAGGCAACCCCCTTCCCGGCTGCGAGCGCTCTACCGCGCAGCTGCCGGCCTCCTCCTGCAGCTCCAGCCTGCGTCACCTGACAGGGGCCCGCCAATTACCCCGTCGCCGCCACTGTGGCGGCGAAGGGGGCTTTTGTTGGCACTTAGGGTGTAATTCTCCATCCATTGAAATCAATGGCTTTAATCCCATAGAACTGAACAGATGGAGGTCTGAACCCTCAGTGTGATCCTCCGGGTGTTTAGTGTTCTTAGCACCCGTAGGAGTCTCATTCACTTCAATGGGAGCTGACCTGGCACAAAATGCCTTAAGGCAGAGGCTGGCAAGCTTTTTGCCTGCGTGACCCCATTTTGTGATTGAACTATAATCTTGTGGCCCAAGATGGCAGCAAAGGCATGCAGAGTTTATCAGTCAGGATCCCCTCCCCATTCATACATGGCATGACTTCATTTGGGATCCCAAACCACTGTTTGACTCTGTTGCCCTAAGGGCTATGCTGCCAGCGTGACATGGACATCACACAATTGGGGGCAATGGCCAAGGTCAGGTACTTGAGGCTGACAGTCCCTTCCTAGAGCATGTAGAAAACCCCTAGGAATTACTGTGTATTTGTATGCTGCCTTCTGTTGTAGTATTACTATTTTATGCTCAGTGGGAAGGAGTATTAAAAGCACAGGTATCCCCTGGCAGACTGATTTATGTGGGAGAGGTGCTCCATCCCCATTGATAGCTGGTATGTTATAATCTCACTTGTGGCATACATTTGGTAAAAGGTCACAAGGAATGTATGTCCCCCTCTGAATCACTAACAGGCCAGATTAGGCCAAAGGGATGAGAGGCCCCATGAAAGACTTAGAAAATAGAAGCTCAACATCAGTCCTTTCAGAAAGGCCTTTCCATTTATTTCTAAGCCTATGTGGGAAATGAGTCACAATTAAACAATATGGGTAAGTAGCTTTCAAGTTCTGAGGTAGTGTTCAGCGCTCTACACACAGAGATTGGTGGCACATGCCCAGAGGATAGCTATATGCAACTCAGTCCATTGAGAGTTGCAAAAGGGATTCCTGGAAACAGAAAGCAGAGCTATTTCCACAGGGAGTGAAGGAGGAGCACAAATCTTTTCCCTCCTGGGGGCCACTTTCAAAATTAGTACAAGCTCCAAGGGCTGCAAGAAGAGTAGGGTCCAGATCATGGATCTGTGTCATGGGTCAGTCCCCCGTCCTTGTGTAAATGCTCTCCGCTCTGTTCCCTTACCCTGAGTTCAGTCTTTCAGTGCTTGGGGGTAGGAACTGGATCCAGGAGCCAGATCCAGGAACTAGATAAAAACTAGCCTGGAGTTGCATTTGGCCCCTGATCCAGAGGTTCCCCACCTCTGCTTTATAAAGAGTTGGAAGTAACAGAAAGGCAGAAACAAACTGATCATTCAAGTTTTCAGAAAGAAAGGAGGATAATATGATTTTACACCCCACCTTCCCTGCAAGTGCTTTAGCAGATAAATCAGAATGGTCGTAATTGATATGCCATTAGGATGACATCGTGACTGGCTTCGTAACAGCTGTGATGAATACCAAGTACATTGTGGGAGAACAGGCAGATGAAGTGGGGCTGGTTGTGTGTGCCAGAGAGAGAGAGAGAGAGAGAGATTAGGGGCTCTGTGGGTGTGATGGGTGAGTGTGAGGTCACAAACTGACTCCACTGCAGGTTCAGCAATTCACCCACATCATCCCAATCAAATCCTATTCCTTCAGTTACTCCTATCATGGGAGCTCTGTTGGGGAGCAGCAGGGGCTGGTGAGGGCCACCAGGACCAATGGGGGTGGCTAGTTTGAGCTGGGGCAGGGAGGCAGGCCCTGCAGCTCTGTCTAAGTGTTCTGCAGACAGGCAAGTCCTGCTCTGCCCACCCACAGCACTCCTTCCTGGCTACTGAGATCCACTTCCCTTCTCCAGCATAATTTAACTACCTTCCCCTTGTAAACCCTGAAGGACCCAGAAGCTCCTGTTGCCACCCAACAACGTTCCCCAGGGGTTCCTGGAAGACCTGCCAGCAGCACAAACCTCAGGAGCAGTGGCAGGGCCCACCCAGTAGGAACAGCACAAGTGGTGTTGTTGAGACTTTCAGCGTCCCTCCGGATTGGCAGGCTACAGAAGCCGTGCTTCCTGCAGGACCCCCCAAAGGGGGGGGGGGCACCAGGGTGACGACTGCTCCTTTTTGCCCCTACCTAAGGCTGGCCCTGCCTGGGCTTTCAGGCCGAGCTGGTATGGGAGGGAGAGGGGGTTTCAATGTAGCTCATCATCCTGCCCCTCCATTATTTTTTTTTAAAAAGCCCCTGTGTGATTCTTGCAGAGCGTGTTCCTGTCACTCATCATCTGTCACAAAGAGAGACGCTGACCTTTAGATGGGGGATAAGACAATAAACTATGACTATGACAGGAAGAGAAGAGGAGGAGGAGGAGGAAACTGAATCTGAAACAGAAAATTGCTCTCACCGCATTACTAACGTCTCCTCTCCGAGCACATCCTGTCACGATCCCATCCGCACAGGAAGACACACGCTCAAAGGAAGTAGAAGAAACCTGAAGAAAATGTGTTCTGTTCAGCCTGTAAGGAAACACCATCCCAAATGCCCCAGGGAGAGTGCGCTGAGGCGTCTCTCTAGGAAAGGAAGCAAATTAAATCTAAATCCAAATAAATTAATTAAATAAAATATAAATCTTGGATATAGAGGAGATGGATGGAGCAGGTGATTGAAGTCCTAAGGAAAAATTGTGTCTTTACTATGCTGGAGCACAGGGCAACATGCCATGGACTCAGTGTGTTCCCTTCAGCAAATCACTCAGCTTTTTTGTTCCATAGTTTACTCATCAGTAAAATGGGTGTAATACCTGCCGGTAATGTATCTGAGAAACTAACGGGTGGCAGATTTAAAACAAATAAAAGAAAATATATTTTTTCACTCAATGCACAGTTGATTCTTGGATGGGCAGTGTTGTAGACGAGGGACCCATGTTTGCTGCATTTTTCCCATTGCCACCAATGAGGAAAACACGCTGAACTGGGAACCCTGGTTGTAGATGTGAAAATTAATCTAATCTTAACAAATACCTAAATGGTTGTCCCAAAAAGATGGTGAAAATTTGTTCTCCACTGTCACAGAAGACAGAACAAGAGGGAATGGGCTTAAAATAGTTTTTGGTTTAAATGGTGGGAGAAACTTGTTTTGGGTAATGAAATAAGATGCTGAGGGAGGTTTTGGAATCTTCTTTCTCAGAGGTTTTCAAAATCCAGTTACACAAACATCTGCCTGTGATGCTGTAGGAATTGCCCATTACACTCCTTTGATCTGCTGTCCTACTCAAGGCCATGGAATTAATCCCATTGGGATTGAAGCATGTCTTTAGAAAGATATCTAATCTCAATTTAGTGTCCAAGCGATAGTGAATCCACTACTGTACATGCCTGGTATGGCGTTCTGGTATTTAGTTGCCCTCACTCCTAGGAAGCAGCATCTAGTGTCAAAACTCCATTTGCCTGGCGTCACCTTCCAGCCACAGGATCTTTGCTCTGTAATCAGGTGTCTCCTAGGTGCAAGTATCTGTGCATAGTGATCTAGTCACCTTTTAATCTTCTCAGCAGATAAACTGCATAGACTGAGCTTGTTATGCCCCACACCTTAAGGCCAGTTTTCCAGCTTCTGGATCATTTTTGTGGCCACCCCTTGAACTCTCTCCAATATTTCCTCTTCCTTCTTGATGTTCAGGCACCAGAACTGGCCCGAACATCAAGTGCAGCCTACTTCTATTGGATATTTCCATTTCCCCTTTAACGGCCACTGTATCTGCTTGTGATGCAGCATTCCCTGCCACTGAGCTCCTGGAACTGAGTGGAACAGCTGTGCCATGTACAGGGCCAAGTGCAGTGACACCATCAGAATCTTTTACAGCAGGGAGGGGAAGGCAGAGCCGGCTTTAGAATTTGCAGGGCCAAGATAAAATGTGGGGGCCCTAACGGCCCCCTCCCGTACCCCTCCCCCCTCAGGGGTACCCTCTGTGGGTACCTAGAGGTGGTCGTCTTTCGGGCTCTGCTGGGAAGCAATGGGAACTCTCACCCTGTCCTGGTGAAAATGGGGCCCACTGCGGGGCTCCCAGAAATAGAGAAAAGAGCAGGCCCTAGAGCGATTGCCCTGGGTCACCCTGTGGTAAGGCTAGCCCTGGAGAGAATCTCTTCTGGCCATGGGCTGGATTCGCTCCCTCACAGGCCAGAGTGTTCTATGGGGAAGAGAGGCGTGGCTGCCTGCCTGCAGGGGGTGTGGCCACAGCAGAAGCACTCTGCGCTGGGGTTCCCCCCACACTCTGCATAGGGTGGCCAGATATGCAGATTTTAGAGGACACATGAGAAATGCAGGTTGCAGGGCTGCAGTGGCGTCAGTGCAGCCCTGCAACCTGTATTTTTCATAAGTGTCTTCTAAAATCTGCCTATATGGCCACCCTAACTGTGCAGGGCAGGGAATCGCCAGACGTGCACTCTGTGGGAGTGGGGTCCCAGCCCAACACGTCTGGCAGCAGGGCCATGCCAGGAGCACTCTGGAGAGTTGTGTGACCCCAGCCAAGAACTGCTCCATGGCGTCTGGGAAGCTGGCAGGCCACAGTGAAAAGACAGCAGGCCACACTCCAGGGGAATCCTCCATTGGCTGGTTGGACAGTGCCCATCGGCCAGGAAAGGACCACCGGTTGGAGGGTTCCCCACCCCTGCTTGATCGCCTTTTTGGAAAGGGCAGGATATAAATTCAAAATAACATTACATGTCAGTGTGGGATAGGTTTTTTACATGGTGATAACTATCACAGTCTTGCAGTAGTTCTGAAACTGGGGGACGTAGAAGGTATGGGAGGGGGAGGGACATGAGAAGGAGCACAGCTAGCAAACACCTAGCTCCACTCTGACTGACTGAGCTAAGGGGGGATTTCCAAAATGAATGAGTAGCAAGGGGGATGGAGAGTCAGAGGACAGGGCATGCAGGGGCCGGCCTTAGAATTTGCAGAGCCCAGGGCAAAGATAAAAAATGGGGCCCGTGGTGGCGGCACCCTCCACGGGGCCCTAAAGGAGGTCGTGTTTGGGGCCCCGCTGCTGGGAGGGTTTGAAATGCCTGGATGTTATGCCTCGGGCTGAGGACCCATTTGAAGTGCAGGAAAAGTAGGGTTTGCTGTGTTGGTCCCAAATACAGGCAGCAGAGACAAAGTAGTGCAGCGATATCTTTTATTGGACCAACTCCAGTTGGTTGGGGGTATGCAAGCTTTCCGACCTCACAGGGTCCTTCGTCAGGCAGGTCTGGTATCGCAGAATGCATGTTCCATCTCATGGCGGGGCATGCGCCCTCCACCCCACCATGTCTGTCTCCTCCCTTCTGCCGCCGTCAGGGGAAAATAATGTTTTTGATTTCCTAAATACTGCTAGGTACCGTAGAGGAGGGCTGTTCCCCTTAGCCTGTTAGTACTAGGGTATCTTGTATAACGGGATGGAACAGAGAGAAGTATAGAACACGACAAAGGACGTTTTTAGACTATCGCCTCCCCACTGCATAGGGCACATTGGTGCCCTATGCAGCCCTACAACATGCCTGATGGGTGGGGAGGCGCGTGTCTAAATACACCCAAAGGAGAAGGTAAGTGTTAATATAAGGCATCAAGGAATGCTTAAGCGTAGGCTCTCCAGTATCAACGAAATATATACAATATAAAAGCCAGGGCTCAAAGGTCCAACCTTTAACACAGCCCTGCTTTAAGTAACAAAGAATTTTATCTGCAGCTATCCTGTGCCTTTTATTCTAACCCACCCCACTGCTCATTGAAACTGGGATATGCTGCATACAAAAAGCTCCCATTTCCTGACCCCTCCCTACAAGTTTCAGATTGACTCCTGAGCATAGCCCAAGTCTGATAGCCCTTGTTGCTGCCTTGCCATGATCAAACACAGACTTCAGCACTGCCTATTGTTTTGCGGCCGAGGAGCTGAATTTTGTTGTCTGCGCTCGTTTAATTATATCACAGCCTTTATGTGTCCTAAATGGGGAAGATTCCATGTTGCTGATTACCTCTCTGGCAGTGAGGGGATTATAAAAACTCACCCGGGGGAGCACATTATCCCTCCTTCCTCTTTCTCCTTTGCATAATTCTTCCTTTTCTCTTCCCAGACTCGTTCATTAGAATTCCCCGCAATTAGCATGCAGATGCACCCTGGAGAGACACTATTAACTCTTGGCTTTCTTTTACTTAGTTACCTGCACAGGCTGGCTGAATATTTCACTCTTCAGCTACAAAACTAGCCAGCCTGCCTTCCTAGATAATGTAGCTCTTTCCAAATACTAAACTGCTGATAAAGATGAATGAATGAATGAATGAATGAATAATCACCCCAGTCCCGCTGCCCTGGAGCACAGGAAGAGAGCAGCTTGTGGTTAAGGCATAGGACAGAGTCAGGAGATGCTGATTCTATTTCTAGCTCTTGCCACAGATTTCCTGTGTGACCTTGGGCAAGGGCAAGCAATTTGCAAAAGGTTACAATTCTCTGCCCTGAGTAAGCCAGGCTCTGGAGCTGAGCAGCAGGCACTGTGGGCGGCATCACCTCCAGTTTGCCCATCCCTGTGGGCAACTGCTGGACCAGTCCACACAATAATGGATATCTCGACCCCAGTCTCCTCATGTTTGCGCTATAGTATCTGTGCTTTCCCCCTGTTGCTTGGGGACGTGTATGGAGCCAGAAACTGGACTTTGGCCTCACAGCTGTATTTCTTGTGTGTAGTACATGCAAAAAAAGGATGGGAGTGTTTTTACCAATGCAGCCCTGCAACATGTCTTTCCCATAAAGCCTGCTGATTTAAAGGGGAGGGTGGGCAATACCATGATCCCTTGTCTCAGTATATCAGTAGACATAGCAGATCACAGAGCAGGTTACTAACAAACACAGTAGTTTTATTATAACTGCATTCAAACAAATGGATGCCTCAGCCTCTTGGCTTTCATAATAGTTCTCCAAGAGGTGTTGCTTCCAGTTAACTCCCCCCAGGAAACAGGATGCTTCCTAAAAGCATCTGCTAGCACTTACATATTATTATGGGGAAGAGGGACAATGAGATTGCGGAGCCCAGGGCCAAGATAAAACGCACGGGCCCTGGTGGCGCCTCCCCCATGGCAACACCCTCCACAGGGCTGTAAAGGAGGTCGTATTTGGGGCCCTGCTGGGAGGAATTGAAAAAAATACCATATATTTTTGCTATATAAAATTAATTTTTATATAGCACCCCCCCTGCCATGCATGGCACTTGGAGCACTTCACATAGACCTAATTAACACAACTTTTAGTCCTCACAACCACCCTTTGAGGTAGGTTAGGCTAAGAGAACACTGTGACTGGCCCAAGGTCACCCAGTGAGTTTCTGGCTAATGCAAGACTTGAACCAGGACTGCCTCCTTTTCGATCAAGGTACTGCACACTTAGGCTGCTTTTAGACGATCACGCTGTGCGCTCGCGTGGGGTTTCAAAAACCCCGCGAGGAGAGACTACACGTGACGCCGCCGGCGATCGCGCGCCTGATACGGCGCCGCGCATTCTTTTCAAGCCGCTAATTACCTACCTTGATCAGGCTCCCGGTCAGCTCGCGGCTTGAAAAGAATGCGCGGCGCGTATCAGGCATCGTCGTCACAGGTAATCTCTCCTCGCGGGGTTTTTGAAACCCCGTGTGAGCGCACAGCTTAATCGTCTAAAAGCGGCCTTAGCCACTACACCAGCAAGAATGGTGACAACTACCATTGGCTTCTATAGTGTAGACCACTCTGCTGTGATGGGGCATCAGTGCCAGATTGTGGGGATCCCACATGAAATGGTGGTGTGTGTTCATGTAAGACAGTTTAACAGACACACACTGAGTCACCCATTAGAAAAAGGAAAATGTTACCAACATTTTGGTATGATGCTAAATGTTGCTAAATCATGTGGTCTCTCCCTGTGCAACATTAGATCCGTTCTTTCTTCACTGTCTCCACTGCTAAAAACCTAGTCCAGAGGTGGCCAAGAAGTAGATTAGGATCAGCCAGTAGACTCAGACTAGTCTCCCGTAGATCACAGTGTGTGGGAGGACCAGCCTCTCAGAGACCACCTCTGGGGAGGAGAGTGGGACTTTGGGTAGAAAAGGGACTAGGACAGATCCTCCAGTGTGGTGGGGAAGGCTCTCTCTCTCTTCACTCCTGAGACCAATTGCTAAGGTGTCCTAGATCTGGGAGCCAGCGGGAGGGGTCCTGGCCAGGACCACCAGAGCTAGCAAGAGGGATCCTGGTAGATCGCCTGAGGCTGACAACAGGATCAAGTGGATCACATGTACCACAAGTCTGGCCACCCCTGCCCCAGTCTAGTTGTCTTGCACCTTGACTATTGAAACCTCCTTCTCACTGGCCGTCCCCGCTCTCACCTTGTCCCCCCCTCACTTGTTTATTCAAAACTCTGCTGCCAAGATCATCCACCTTGCCCACTACTTTGAGCATGTGCAGCCCCTCCTCTCCTCTCTCCACTGGCTCCCTCTACCTGAACACATTCAGCACAAGCTTCTTGTCTTTACCTACCAGGCTATCCATGGCCTTGCCCCCCCACCCCCTATCTCTTTGCACTAGTCTCTCACTATACTTCCATCCAAAAGCTCCACTCCTCCTCTACCAGCACGCTGCCTGCTCATGGCTCTGCAGCTTCAAGTCCTCAAAGTCAGGGGCGGCTGGTAGGTTTTGATGTTGGAGGGGCACTGGGGCAGTAAGGCCGGCGGGCCTAGGGGCGGAACTAGGGGGACGATAGGCAGAGCCAGGGGGACGGTAGGCGGAGCCAGGGAGACGGTAGGCGGAGCCAGGGGAATGGTAGGCCAGTGGCATGGCATAACCCAGCAGCAAAGAGTTCCTGGGGTTAACATCAGATGAAAGAAAACACAGTCTACATGCACATCAAGCTTAAAATAAATAATTTATAAACCCAAAACACAGGGAAACACCCAACACACTGGCATAACACTGGCATAACCCAGCAGCAAGGAGTTCCCAGGGTTCACATCAGATGGAAGAAAACACAATCTACATGCACATCAAGCTTAAAATAAATAATTTATAAACCCAAAACACAGGGA
>QEPC01014178.1:140489-172648 GCA_003113815.1 Sphenodon punctatus
CCAGGAGTCCTGGCTCCCAGCCCTCCTACTCTAACCCACCCCCACTCCCCCCTTCCCCTGTGCCCGCCCACTCCCCCCAGCCCCGCAATTTACTCACGGGTGGCGGCTCAGCTCAAAGGCTCATCAGGCTCCGTCCTTTTTGTCCCGGAGTCCAGACCGGTCCCATCCTCTGTCCTCCCGATGGCTACGCGGGAGCTTCCAGGCCCGAACTGTTCAGTCGGACCTGGGAGCTGCCACGCAGCCGGGCTTCCCCAAGTTCCTCCTCCTTCCCAGAGTCGAGTCAGTTTGACTCGACACAGAGAGGGGGGGGGCTGGGAGCTGCACGTGCAGCAGGAGCTCCCAGACACACACACACACCCCCGCACAGCTGCGGGACAGGCAGTTCATACCAGGGCGCCTGTATGCAGCACCCTGGTATAGACTTTCCCCCTGCCTGGCCCCTGCAATGGAACAGTGCCCCCTGTGGCACTGTTCCATTGCAGGGTCCCTTTATGCGGAATGGACGGCACTTCTAGCCGCCCATTCACCATAAGGGGAAACACCTCCCTTTTGTCCCTGAAAGGCTTCCTTAGGAGGCCATTTGGGAGGGGGAGGGGTGTGAGTCTCCGGTTGTGCGTGCGTGCACACAACCGGTGAGAATGTTCGGAGCCATCTCTCAGAATCAGGTTTAGAGCAGCAACCTTCTCTGAAGGTTGCTGCTCTAAACCAGGTTCTTCAAGGTGGTTCAGAACATTCAGCGCGGCAGGCGCGGCTGCTTTTTTTCCCTTTTTTTTTCTTAACGGACTTGGGGCCGGCCAACCGGGGGAGTCCTGGAGGGGCATTGCCCCTCCCACCCTAGGCAGCCCACCGCCACTGCTCAAAGTGTATTTGCCCAATCTCTCTTGCTGCCCTTCCCCCCATGCTTGGAACTCCCTCTCGGAACGCATTCGCTCCTCTCCCTCCCTCCCAACCTTCAAATCCCTCCTGAAAACCTACCTCCTTTCTTCAGGCCTTCCCTAACTCCTTGTCCCCTTCCTGATTTTCCCAACATCATTCACCTTCCCCTATGTATCAAAGAGCGTTTTCAGACAGACATTTATCCCAGGATCATAGCTTTAATCCCGGGATGGCATGTCCTTCTAAATGCTGTCAATAGTGATTATTAGCCCAGGATAATAAAAAATATCAGGGTGTTATAAAACCCAATTCGCTGGGTTTTATTACAACTGGGTGTTAAACCATCCCGGGATAATGTCAGTCTGAATGACTATCCTGGGATAGTCACTGTCCCGGTGATTAGCGCCACAGAGTCCAACGGCAAGACCCGACAGCCTTTCTAGGCATTTTCTGCCTCCATGGTATCTAGGAGCACATGACTGTGGGGCGATTGTATTACCACCATCATCATTTCACAATGCATTGCGGATTGCCATGTTTAAATACCCACAGAACAAATGGATGAGTTTCTATTTTCTTCAACTCAGAAATCAGAAAAAAGGAAGAAAAACTTCAATCCCAGAAATCAGTGCGCTGAGCATGGATAAAAAGCACCATGGGATTGATATTCATCCCAAAGACTCTAATCCCGGAATAACATCAATATACTGTTCCCATGGCTGTCCCAGAATAAAGTTATCCTGGGAAATGCCCTAAGCTAAGCACGTGTACCTGCAGCCTCACGCCTTCATGAATGTATCCTCATCTCTCCCTCTGTTGCCCCCACCCCTTGTCTCCCTTCCCTTGTCTCTCTTAGATTGGAAGCCCCCCAGGACAGGGACCCTGTTTACTTTCAGCAGTTGTAAAGCACCAGGTACATTGCTGGTGCTAAATACTTAATAAATAATAATAAATAAATAATAATAATAAATTAATTTTAGATGTTCAACTAAATAGAACATCCCCTTCAGGAGCCAGCATTCCCTGCATTGCAGGCCCATATGTTAGGCATATGTTGTTACTTCTAATTCGTTAATGCCCCCCACATATCGGGGGCACCCCTCCTGAATTGTTGTGGACTCTCTATGGGCCAGAATGCCTCATGTTTGAGGCCCTGTGAGTGCTTCTCCCACTCATATTGTCATTTCAAGTTTCCGTCGCAGAGTCTGTACTATTCTGGCTCCAGTCCTGTGAGGCAGGTGTCGCCTTCCCTCCCTCCCAGTTCCTCCTCCATACTATGTGGGGAGGGAGTGTCAGTGTATGTTTGTGTGTGGTGGAGGGGTGTGTGTCTATGGGTGGTGACTGACATGGCTACAGTGATTCCTTGGGCTGTTTATGTCCCTAGACAGGGAGCAGAATAGGGGGGCATGGGATAGTGGGTGGAGGTGGCAGAGAATGGATCAGGGTCCAGGTGAGAGATGGCTTGTGAGGAGGGAGTGAGCAGGGTAAGATTAAGACAGAGGCTTTAGGGGTTAACGCTAAGGGCCCCAATTTTTAAGAGGCCCTCAGCAACAAGAGCCTTAACCTCCTCTCCCCGCCACCCCCATTATGGCAGAAGACACAGGAAAAGGAGAGAAAGGTGGGGCAGAAAGAGTGCTCTGCTGTTTACAGACTCTCAGTTGCTGCATGTCTAGAATATTTTGCCACCCAGCTGGTAATGAAAGGCAGTGGTAGCCCCACTTCCCGCATCCCCACTCCTGAAACAGCTCCAGTTTCCACCCCTGCCCTGGGCGTGAATGGTAAAGCACACTTGGAAGTGGGGAACCAGTCTGGGAAACACAGCCTTGTGGAAAGATCCCAGGCTACTTCTGTGGGAAAGGCAAGTGACGCTTTGAGTTTTGCCCTGGAGAAAACATACCTCCCAACATTTCCAACAGCCAAAGAGGGACAAATCCCAGCACTTGACCAATAATCTCTGGCTCTCGTGCACTTACAAGTGGGAATGCTTAGTTCCCACTATTCCAAGTGCGTAAAGAGGGATAGAAGCTTTCCTGCTTAGCATTCCGTCCAGGGTGTTTTTAAACAAGCGCCTTCCCACCTGTTACTCACCCACCCATCTGTCATCATGCATGTTGCAGGGCTGCATAGGGTGCCAGTCCAGCCAGACAACATGCATTATTTATTATCATATTATTGTTATTATTATTTATATAGCGCAGGCAGTGTACCTGGCACTGTAAAGTCAGTAGTTACAGACAGGTTCCTAACACAAAGGGCTTACACGGGTGGGTGATTGATGGGTAATAGTAATAGGTAGGGAGGCGCTTGTCTAAAAACACTCTTAGTTTCTTGGCAATAGAGACAAAGTAGTAAAGTGATATCTTTTATTGAACCAACCTTGGTTCCTTGTCATTCCATCATCTCCCCATTGTCCTCACAAATGCTTTTGGGGGGAGGCAACCAGGAAAGAAGTGCCTGAGGCTTGAATAATACCAGTCTTTTTGTTTCTCTCTCTCTCTCCTGAAAGAAGGATTTTAACACCTTGAAAGAAAGACAGTGGGATTCCACACCCAAAGAGGGACTGTCCCGTCTAAATAGGGACAGTGGAAGTATTACTTCTACTTACAATTTTTATAATGCTACTAGAGGTGTACGCAGCACTTACAAGGTATGGAAGGCATAGGAAAGCAGGGGTGGGCGGGTTTCAAAATCCTGCCGAGAAGCACCTTATCCTACATCAAACATATTAAATTGGGGGAATGGGGTGAGTTTCAGAAGAGGTAGTAGCACCCTGTCCACTCCAGTCATTGATTTTGTTACTGCAGTTGACTCATTTAAAAACTTCACAGAGCCCCTTTAAATGACACACCCTGGTGACATTATTAGTTTTAATTCCTATGGTCAAGATTTCCAGGAAGAGCCCAAACTCAAGGCTTTTAGTCACAGGAACCTGTTGCCCCGGAGATAATGCCCGAGCTTTCCCTTGAAATTTTGCTTACCCTGGAGTCATTCCCAGTTACCCCTGCAGCAGAAGTTGCCTTGATGGGAGTCAGAGGCAAGTCCCTAGTTCACAGCGGGGACTCCTCTACCCTGCATCTGTGGAGCTGGGTAAATCAGTGGTTGCCAAACCTGTTGCCTGCATGGTTCCATTCAGACACTTACATATACTTCTGCATCCCCAGACAGCAGCAGAAGCATGCAGAGTATATCAGATATCAGACAGGATCATGACCTCATCTACAGGGCCTAGCCTAGGTGAGGCTTCTCGTGGTTTGAACCCAAGACTCCCATTTTGGCCTAGGGAAATCTCAGAGTCAGGCCATGAGAGGCGGCAACCCAATGAGGGCAGGAGGGGGGTGGGGGTGGGGTGGATATTGAGCAGCAAGTCCTGGCAGAAAGTGCCTGTCCTGGGAGCCTCAGACACCCACAGCCATTTCTGATGGGGCGCTGGGAATTCTCCCCTCCCCCGGTTCGCACTGTTGCTGCTGACAGGACCTGGGGGCTCCCAGTTAGGGTGGCCAGATATGCACATTTTAGAGGACATTTATGAGAAATACAGGTTGTGCAGCCCTGCAACCTGTATTACTCATATAGGTGTCCTCTAAAATGGGCATATCTGACCACCCTACTCCCAGTCCCCCTTCATCCTCCACCAGTTGTAAGTTTGAAGAATAACAGGGGATGGAGGTGGCAGGGGAGGACATCCCAGGGACCCTGTCAGTAGCAGCAGCGGATGTCAGAGGGCTCCCAGTGTCCCTCACAGCAGCAGCTGCAGGGGAGGGGTTTCTCAGGGCCTCTCACAGCAGTGGCGGCTTTCAGGGTCCCTTGCAGCATCAAAGGATCCAGGGTGACTGTCCCATCTGCCCTGCCCTAAGGTTGTAGTAGCTGCCCTTCTATAGATAGTAGAAAAACCTTTCCACACAACAGTTTAGTTGACTGAGCTGTGACAGGGCTTGGGTTTTCTCGTGTTTCACAGATCATCTTTCTCATTTGTGTAATGTTACTTCTGTGGTTTGCGGGGGGGGGGGNGGGGGGGGGGGGGGGGGGGGGGGGAGTGTGGACCTTGTTTCTGACTCTCTGATTATTATCCTGCTATTTACTAAGCTACAAATGGCAGCAAGGAGCAGTAATTATTATTACCATCTCTATTGAGATTTCAGTGTTCAGAGTGCTGTACAACCCTTAGTTAGTTCCCCCTCACAACAACCCTGTGAAGTAGGTCATGACTATTCTCATTTTACAGCTAGAGAACTGAGGCTGAGAGACAATAACATTAACTTGCCCAAGGCCACTCAGTAACTTCATGCCTAAAATGAGGGAGGTCCTGATCCCAGATCCAAATCCAATACCCTGTCCATTAGGCCACTGGCTCAGCCTTTGTGTTGGTGAAACCCACTAAAAACTTTTTTTTAAAAAAATTCAGGACTCACTTTAAAAAAACCAGGACCAGGAGTGGCTGGGAAGCAGCAGCAGCAGCAGTAGCAGCAGCCGCAGCGTGAGCAGAAGTGAAGGCAACCCTGGAGGCGATGCGGCGAGGTCCTGATCCTGGTTGCAAATGGGGATCCAGCACTAGGCAGGTGAAAGCACTAGCAGCAGGAGGCGGAAGCTAGAGAGGCAGTGAAGCTGTGGGAAGCCATGTCCCTCCTCTCCTTGTCCCATCCCTGGCCTTTAGCAGTGCGGGGGACCAGAACAAGTGTCAGGAGGGGACCTGGCACAGGGATGCAAAGCTGCGGCACCAGGAGGATCCCAGGAGTGCTGCCACCACCCCAGAATAGGGTGGCCAGAAAGGCAAATTTTAGAGGACGCCTATGAGAAATACAGGTTGCAGGGCTGCATTGGCTCCAGTGCAGCCCTGCAACCTGTATTTCTCATACGTGTCCTCTAAAGTTTGCCTATATAGCCACCCTACAACCGGCTCCCAAGCCACTCCACTTCCCATCCCCAGGCCTCCTGGGATCCATCCACCTAATGCTTGCTGCTACCCACCAGTGGGTCCTAACCCACTGGCTGAGAACTGCAGCACTAGGCTACACTGAGATTTATAAAAAGGGACAATAAATGATTTATATCCATTCTACCACTCCATTGCCCTTATGCTTCTTTTAAGAGCCAAAGGTCATGCAATCTCCATAGGTGGACTAGCTGTTAAGAGATGGGTGTGAGATCTGGCCTTGAGCAGCTTCCATACCTGCAGCCTACGAGAGTGTGACAGCTTCAAGGCTGTTAATAACCCCGTACCCTGTGCATTAGATCAGTTGAGCCATCAATTGCCTCTAAAGCAAAGTAGGTCTTGTTTCCTATAACAGACCCACTAGGGAAGTGTCTCTTAGGCTCTAAAATTTACAGCCTCTGCGCCTCATTTTAATTTGATTTTAGCGGACACAATTACAAGAAGAGTAAATTCTCTTTCCTTAAATTCAAGGGATGTATTGACATTTAATCATACAAATATCCCTCATCCCTGACAATTCATTTCCCCCCCAGCCTCCCTTTTTGATTGCGTTCCTGGCCATGGCCATAGATATGAGAGCTCTCTGAATCTCTCCTTAAGGAAATGAATCATTCCTCACTCAGGATATATTTTAAGCACCATCTGGGTGCCCTTTTCAGTGAACATTACCTTTCACACTTTCTACGAGCTAGGAAATTCTGTGACACACCCACAGGTGATTAAATGTCTTCTCTTGAAGGAGCACCAGGGACCCTGGCATATTTTCCAGCTGACTCTCTTTGTGGTATTTTAACACCTTCCCAGACACAGTTAAAGAGAATTCCCTTCTCACCAATTACTATTCAAATGCAGCTCAGAAGGAGATGATTAGCCTTCACTCACTTTGCTGCTAGGGTTCACAAGCCAGATGAACAGGATGACCTTTTAAACGTGTTATGGGCTAGAATGCAAGACTGTGTCTTGCTCTGGGGAGTTTTACAATAAAATTCCCACTGGTGAAGCTGATCTAAGTTTAGAATTGCCTGGTGCAGACAAGCCCCAAGAGAAAGACTAACAATTACAGTCCCTAACATACAGCCAGAAGAGACATCGGGGGTGGGGGTGGGGGGGTGTCATCAAATCCAACCCCTTGGCCCAGAGGAGGAGCTGTCCCACGCCCTTTCTGACATAGGGTGTTTTAGAGAAGTGCCTCCCCACCCATTACGCACCCATCATGCATGTTGAAGGGCTGCATTGGTGCCCTATACAGCCCCTCAACTTACATGATGGGTGAGTAATGGGTGGGGAGGCACTTGTCTATAAATACCCAGAGCAATGCCCCTGGAGGATTCCATCATGCTCCAAAGGGGGTGTTACCACATCAGGAAGAGGTGGAAAGTCTCTTTGTCCCCACCCCTCCTTTCCAACCTAGCCACGCTCCTTCTTATGGAGTGCCATGATGGAGATAAAGTAGTTCAGATGATCTCTTTTATTGGACCAACTTCTGTTGGTGAGGGTATGCAAGCTTTTGAGCCACACAAGACTCTTCATCGGGCGATAGGCAAGTCAGAACTAAAATTGAGGAACTGCAAGTCAGGTATATCTACATAAACACACATTTGGGAAGGTACCGCTTGTTTCTTTATTTATACGGGGATGCTGGTAGCTCCCCCAAAGTATGTTTATGTAAATATACTTGTCTTGCAGTTCCTCGATTTTAGTTCTGACTTTGAAGGGTGCTGAGTGGCATGAAAGCTTGCACACTCTCATCAACAGAAGTTGGTTCAATAAAAGTGATCTGAACTACTTGGTCTCCACCTATTATTTTTGGAACCAACACAGCAACCATATTCTCTCTCTAGACTAGGATGTCATGATGCTCCAAAACATGTAGGGCTATGACAAAGTACAGTGGAAAAAAGCCCCCACCCTTCCCTACTTCCAACACCGACAGAACTCTGATCTTGACACAACTGGCCGCACCCCTGCTGCTGTTGCTGCATCAGAAGTAATGTCAGGGGCAAGGGTGTTCTGCAGAGATTCAGGGCTCTGCCTTAACCATCTAGGGCCCCAACCCCCCCTCCCAGCCAGTGGCTAGTAACACCGTTGCATAAGATAAGACAAGACAAGGGAGTGAGGAGCAACCAAGGCACTGAGATGGGAAGTGACTCATCCAGGGAGGTGGGTTTCAAATGAGATGACAGCCCGCTGGAGTCGGGCTCAGTCCATGCAGACCCTACTCAGCCGCACTCCCTGTTCGTTTAGTGTGTCCAACCTAATAAATGGGAAGCTCCCTGCTTGTATTTCATGCGCTTGCAGGCAGCTCCCACTGGCAGCACCAGTGAGAGCGATAGACGGACAGGAAGCAGTTGCTCCTCGGATGCTTCAGGATTTTTCACCGCAACTCTATGGTGCTGGGGGACCTGTACATGCAGAGGTGCTACACGCCACCTAATTGACAGGACGCGTAGACATGGGTGCACATTAGCCCGCATTCACCTGCACGGCAAGCTCTACATTCTCCGAGACACCCCCTCCCCCCGTGAGTCGGGGCTATGTGTCCAGTGGGTGGTGGCCAGTGGGGGACATACCTAATAAACAGGCAGGTGGACACCCACCATCTGTGGGCTAACGTGGCCTACCGTCTCATTTGTTTTCACCCTAAGTTCAGTGAGACTGGAACAGAAACCAGAAATGAAAGATCTGTGCAATATCCCCTCACATAAGCCAGACTTCAGTCCTTGCCCTTTTGGTCTCATTTTCAAAACTCTGCCTCCTGAGTAACAGCTGTGACCCTTCTTAGCACTGGCAAGAGCCAAAGAAAGATGCTGCCAGGAATGCGGTAATTCTAGTCTTACCTGACATGGGCTTGAGCCACACAAAGTTCAGGTCTGAACTTTCCTGGAAGACAGAGATGACGGCATCCAAGGGTTTGTCTCTGACCTATTCTAGAGATCGCAGCCAATCTTGAAGTTCAAAGCAAACCCAGAAACCACTCCAAATCTCCTCAGGATTTGGTCAGAGTTGAGCAGGGGGGTGGGGTTCTGTGGAGCTGGTTTGGTCTCATAGCTAAGTATTTCAGATAAAAGATAAATCCCACACGGTTAGAGCATGGTTGCTGTATGGGTCCCGAGTTACCTAATAATTACTTACATGTTAGGCCACACCAGTGTGCTCTGGGACAGTGGTTCTCAATTTTTATGTGGGCAAGACCCACATCTGGAACCCTCCTTAAATAAAAAACCAAAACAAATACCAAGAGTGGCCAGGTAGTGGTGGCAGCAGAGGGTGGGGTGGGGGGGCATATGAGGGAGCATGCGTGGGTGATCCCAGCAGTGGCAATAATAGAAAGTCAGCATGAGGTGACTGAAAGCAGCAGCTGGAGGTGGGAGCCAGAGAGCCAGGGAAGCTACGGGAAGGCAGGTCCCTCCTATCTTGTCCCCAACTCTGCTCCAGCCTTCAGTAGCACAGGGATCAGAACAAGCGGTAGGAGGCAGGGGTGCCTTCAGAATTAAATTCGGGGGGGGGGGGGAGCTTTGCTCCACCCCTTTCCAACATGATCGTGCCACTTCCCAATTGCCTGTCATCAGTGTTCGGAAAAGGATGTAGTCATGTCAGAAAGTGGCAGGGAACCATTTTGCCTTGCTCCTTTTTGGTATGCCCATGCCCCTTCTCTAAGCATTTTGAGCCAGACCAGTGTGGTTTAGTAGATAAGGTGCTGGACTTGGAGCTGGGAGACCGGGGTTCAAATGTCACCCCCTAGCCAATGAACAGTGTGTTGCCTTGGGCAAATCACTACCTTTCAGCCTCAGTTCCCCATCTGTAAAATAGGAATACATCTGTGTGTCTTTTCCCTGTGTGTTCCCTTCCTCCTTGTCGATCTTAGGTTGTAAGCCCACTGGGCAAGGACCTGTCTCTGAACATCTATGACTGTAAAGCACTGCGTATGCCTAGTAGCACTGTAGAAATGATTAGTAGTAGTAGCATTGTGACAGAGATCCAGTGTAGCTGCCCCAGGGCTTGTGGTCCCTCAAGACCCCACCTTAGACCCTTGTCAGGAACCATGGGGCTTGGAGCTTTGGGTTTCTGACACCACTAGAATACGTGTTATTCAGAACACACAATGTTCAGCTTGGCTGAGAAAACGGAGATATTTCTGAACCAACTGCAACAATCTTTCCACCAGCTGATGGTTGGTGTGCAGCAGAGGAAGCTGAGTAATCCTGGTTGAAACCAAAGCCACCCACCTGAAGCACATCTTGACCTCAGTTTCTGTTCCAACTGGAGCTGTTCTGAAAGCTTCTAGATTTTGAATAATTTTGTAACCTTTTAGTTCAAGTCTGGACTGGAGAGTGGACATTGTTAAATCAATAACTCTTAAGCAAATGTGCTTGCTGAGCGTGGGTAGCTGGGTTTGGACACTTATTTTGCATTTTCTGGGAAACTTTCCCCGGCCGTAGAAGCTCAGGTATTCTGGCCACCTCCAGCTTTGTTCTGGCAGGATCTGTTCTAATAAATAAGCTGTAGGTGTCTGAAGTGGATGGAGTATCATTTGCTAAGACATTTGCCCTTCCGCCGCCCCTTGCAGAGTTTTGTCCAGAATGTCTACCATGCTTAGGTCAGTATCAAAGAGGAGGTTAAATGTTTTTCCTCTGAGCTGCTACAGCACCATTTTGAGCTCTAATTTCAGGATCTTTTGCTGGATCCTCGGCAACCTACCAAGTTGCACAGAGTGCAAGGTGACCCTCCAAAACTGAAGTCAGTGCTTTTGTATGGCCATTCCATCTTGCTGGGCAGGTAACACGGATGCCTATCATAGCGGACATCAAGGGTGCCAGCAGAATTATGTTCAGGAGAGGCTGGGGATGGGAGAGCTGCTTCACCCCACCCCATTCCAAGCATAGTAATGTTGTGACACTCAGAAAAGGGACACTGTCACCTAACAAAGGGGTGGGGCTAAGGGGATCCCTGCCCCTTTCTTAGGTGACCTTCTACCAAGTATTGGGATGTGACAATGCTTGGAATGAGCCAGGCCTGGTAGGATTCTTTTAACAGTATCAGAGCACAAATGGGGAATTTCAGGTCCAGGGGCCAAACATGGCCTGTTGCTAGTTTTTATTGGCCCTTTTCCAGTTACTAGATCTGGCCCCGGGTCCATTTGCTACCCCCAAGCTTTGAAAGACTGAGCTCACAGTGAGGGTGCAGCCATGAGGGCATGCATGCAAGG
Organism: Sphenodon punctatus; assembly: GCA_003113815.1. NCBI lineage: Eukaryota > Metazoa > Chordata > Lepidosauria > Sphenodontia > Sphenodontidae > Sphenodon > Sphenodon punctatus. Next base: position 151,502 of record QEPC01014178.1, read on the forward strand.
ACTGGGAACAGATTCCCTGGCACAAATCCATGATCTGGACCCTCCTCTTCCTAAGCACACGACTTAAACATCCCTACCCCCAACTTCTGGGTGGCCCTCAGAATTTGTACTCATTTTTAAAGTGGCCCCTGGGAGGGAAAAGGTTATTAATGGTATTATTTTTAATGCCATCCTTGAAAGCATGCACATAGCAATGAATACATGCAGCTCGTAATTTCTTTTGTTGCACTTAAGTTTTTACACTCGATATTAACTCTACTGTGCTAGTGGTGCCATCACAGCACTGTCTGCCAACATTGTCCATCTTCCCATTTAAATACAATAATACAGCTGAAACGGAAAGTCTGACCCCAAGCCCTGTGACCTAGCTGCATTGGTTCATTGGGCCACTGTGGGTAAGGCATGCCAGCTTCTGCAATCCACACAGTACACAAGTGAATGGGACAACGGCAACACCACCTTTGATTTTCTCCAGCCCTGTGGATCAGGTAGCCCATTCACCTCTTGGTGGACTGGAAGTGACCATCTAGTATGAAAACATGGGCCTTGCACCCACAACCTTCAAGAATGCAGCTGAATGCCTTAACTCTCCCCTCCCCTCCGCACAGTGTATCACAGCCTACCCTATCACTGTATGCTAAAGAAAAGGCTGCACTATACAATCCAATGAACCCTTAAGGAACATTTATGTCATCATCCGCAGACATTTCTTGCTCTTGGTAGAGTCATCAACTGTTTCATCTACCTTCACTTGATACTTCTTCCTGGAAATTTTCTCAGAAGCTTCACTCGTGATTTTGAGTGCCATGAGAATTTCCGTTCTCTCATTGTGAATAACTGGACTTGTGAATTTGTTCTGAATCATTTTCAGCCACTCTGAAATATCAAGATTAGGGCTGAAGTGAGCAGCAACATTTTCGCTCGTGAGTAATTTCGCCATATTGGGAACCAGGATAAATTTCCCATTGATTTTCCAATACTGATGCAATTTCTTGATTCTTACTGGGCATTTTTACACACACGTTAAAGTTCCGGATTTTTCAGTTTTCTGGGTTTACAAGTCCACAAGTAAGTTCTGGATTCATTTTTCACACACACACTGCCCTGAGGCAGCCTAAAGTAGCCACAGCTGTAAACGTGAGGGGCTGCCATGGAAACCAAGTGACCACAGCTGCCTGGAGCAAAGCAGTTTACCAGGAGAACCTTTTACACACAAGTTCTGGGAGAAGTTTCATGCAGAAGTTCAAAGATCCGGATGTTTAAGATCTGGGTGAGTGATTTAGACACACAGAAAGTTCAGGATGTAACAGAAAACATGCAGGAGAAATGTGTGCCTAAAAACACCCAGTGTGAGATACCATCCTGAGTTACTGACTTTCTGCTTACTGTTTACCACATACCATGTACTGTTCATTTACTGCTTACCAAGTTACCGCATTGCATGAAGGTACTGTTTGACTTCCAGGTTTGTTGTTTCTGCATTTCTGAGCCAATCACTGTGTGAATAAGTCCACCCCTTAACCTCGCTCCAGTGCCTCCCAATCAGAATTGTTGTTCTATGGTGTCCCTTAGCTTTGACCAATCTGCAGCTGGATTGTAGATTAGTAACGGAATCTACATACCAGCCAATGAGTGACAAGGAAGTACAAGGGGAAATTGAGTGCAAGAAATGTGGAATTGCCTCAGTATTACCTCAGGATTTGAAATGGATGGCAAAGCAGTAAATGGCAAAGTGGTAACGGCAAAGCAGTAAAAAAAATGGAAAGTTGGTTAATTGAGAAACGAAATGTTGGTTGAGACATTCAAGTACCAAGAGGTTCTCAATTCGACCAGATCAGTATTGGGAACTGGGATTTTGATGGGATTTCCTGTTTTGGCAAAATCTTCTTTCAGCTCTAATCAAGATCCTATTCTGCCTGCAAAATTAGCAGTTGAATAAAAAGTTGCAGCCAACCTCTTCGCTTATATGAAGGATGTGCATTCATATTGGTCAGTATAATGACTTTGCAGCACAAGTCTTGTCTTGCAAGATAACATGCACTTCCTCTGTCCCACCCTCCTTTGGCACTGGAAATCTTGAAGGTCTCTCATAAAATGCATCACATTTTTCCATTCTGTCCCATTATTAGCTACATTCTTCCCATTACTATTTATTGTTGCAGGTCACCATGTCTCCTATCAATTCATCTTAAACAAGACCTTCCTATAGGCCAAGCAATGAGAAAACCCTCATGAACCCCTGCCTACAAGTCTGGTTCCACACGGATCACTATTCATAATTAGTTTCACAGCTGTCTCTTCACATCTTGCAACATGTCCTGCCCACCGTCAACAATCGAATGTTATTATATTAATAAATGATGGTAACAAAGTTTTCTCTTAGCTCTCCATTATATTATGCCCTACATTGCTGAATGACAGGATTCTTAACAGGACCAAGGATTTTCCTGTGTGCATTTTCTTCAGTGGATGCTGTCTAATTTCCTTCTGCATTATAGTCCAACATTTGCTACCACATAACATATATTACTTATTATTTTCATTAGCATCCTCCTGATTTTGTCTTCCCTCTGAGAGTACTGAAAACTTAGCTGTCCCCAACATTGTCTCTAATGTTTTGAAGAATATCAACGGCTTCATGGTGACACAAATAAGCTTGGATGCCTCTTACGTTCATCAGGAGCCTTCTTCCAATTAGAGAACCCAGACTGTGTGAAAGTCTCCTCTGTGCCGTTAGGCCAAAGCAGTTTGCTCCTAAAAGCTGTTCCGATAGTATAAACAAGGTCAGCTGTTGCTAACTTCAGAATAATTGGGCCATTGAAAATCATCAAGCCAGGATTAGAAGAGAAAACAGCCTTGTTTTCCAAGGTCACGCACACGGAAAGACTTAAGCTGCAGCTGATGAAGTGTCCCAGAAACGCAAACAGACGCATCAGGTCACTGGCATTTAGTTCCTGTTGCAGATGTTGGCAGGGCCATGCTGGTACAACAAGTGGCAGAGGTTGATCCAATTGTTATTAGAAGTATAGCCGCTTCCTTTTCCTCCCCCTTTGTTCTTCACCTTTTGTTTGGCATAATACGGCCGGATGGCTGCTGCGCCATTAAGCTCCACTCACTCACTCGTGTACTCTTCCATTCTGCTGTGTGTTAACTACATTTTAGCACCTTGGAAATATATTGTGGGTTACAAGTTCCATGAGGTGCCTGATGCACAGTGGCTATGGGAGTCTGTTGCAGCCCAGCTAGAGTCTGGCTCAGTAGCTCAACCAGTAGGGAGGAAAAAGCTCATGCTTTCAGTGATGGATGCCCGACCTTGGTTGAGTCTCGTGTGGTGGCAAGGAAGGAAGTTGTTTGGAAGTTGTGTTTATAGTTTATTATCCCTCACTCAGGCACGACTCATTTGTTGTGAATGGCACAGGATTGCAGAACAGAGAAACACACCCAATTTTGCCTGTCAAACTGAGCCATTCAGCTACTTTTAGAGAGTCACTGTGTTCGTAGTCTAGAATGGGGCAGGGCAGTCTGCACCTGCCAGAAGCAGATGATGCTGGAAAACAATTGCCTGTCTGTGTGCGGTGGTTTTTTTGTTTGTTTGATTTTTAACGAAACCACTAGGGCGCCTCTCTCACTGGGAGACTCTGACAAGGAAATCAGATGGCAGCAGGAGACACCTCCAACCCCTATTTCCCAGCCATGATGTATACAGCAAAATAGACATAGGCAGAATTTCACTAGGACTTAGGGAAGTGGGTATAGTTTCCCCCCCCCCCAGAGTAACCTTACCTGCCTCCACAAAACCAAGAGGAGTGTAGTAGTACCAGAGTTGCACTCATGCACTTTGAAGGGACAGGGGGAGGGGGGACTTCCTGAGCCCAGAAGCACTCCCAGCCCCCCAAATCCTAGGCTCACTTTGTTCAGCAACTTTAGCCCCCAAAATATAAAAGCCAAACTACACCCATGAAAGCAGGGGGTGCCTCCCCAGGGCTCTGTGCGCCTGGTTAAAGAGGCGTGAAAAGGGAAAGGAAGTTAAAGGCCGCTTTTAGACAAGCGGGTATTTAGTTTGCGGTTTTAAAAGAATGTTCGACCGGCTTTAACGCATAAAATGTCTTGTCTAATCCCAGCCTGCAGGATTTTCAAAAGCCACGACCCACTCATCTAACACCGCTTTTAAACGAGGCGCTGAAAAGCACCTCCTGAGCCCCGCGTTAAGAGAAAAGCCACGCGGGGAGTGTTTACACGATCCCCGCGCTGCCGGAAGTGTCGTGCTCCCCGTTGCCGGCAGCGGCGGCGGCTGGAGACGCGGTGCTTTGAAGAGGCGCGTTCTGAAAGCCTCACTTTTCAGGCTTTCAGAACACGCCTCTTCAAAGCACCGCGTCTCCAGCCGCCGTTGCTGCCGGCAACAGAGAGCACGTCACTTCCGGCAGCGCGGGGATTGTGTAATCACTCCCCGCGCGGCTTTTCTCTTAACGCGGGGCTCAGGAGGCGCTTTTCAGTGCCTTGTTTAAAAGTGGTGTCAAAGCGCTTAATTATGCATGCTAAATCGCTTTGCATCTGACTTCACTCATCCCCAGGGCTCATTTGAAAACATTCACAAAGTAGACTGTTGCTACTAAAATAAGTACCCTGGAGGCAGCTGTCAGGGCCTAGGGGTGTTGGAGTTTGTGGGGATTCTTGTGATTTAATCTAGATGATGACCAGCACAGAGAGAGGGGCAGGAAAGTCATTAATGAAAAGAAAATAAACCATTCAGGGTTTTTTTCTAGCTTTTGTTTCCAACCCTGATATGGCCAATATTGGTCATTTCCTGGTCTTTCACATTGCGGGGTGCACACTCCTACTGGGAACATTTCCCAGGACTCTTGCTGGGGCTAAACCCTGGCTGATGAGGGCGGGGTGGCTCCAGGAGCACCCTCCGGCTCAAAGAGGAGACCTGGGCTGGCCGTGCATCCCAGCAGCTCAGGAGAAGAGTGTGGGAATACTCTGCCGCTATGGGAGGAAGGATGCCTGAAGTACTAAGCCCTCTGGCATGTGGCTCTACTACAGCAGAGAGTTCCACACTCTTCTCATGAGCTGCTGGGAGGTATAGCCAGCCCAGACCGAGGCCTCCTCCTTGACCTGGAGGGTGCTTCAGGGTGCTCCTGGAGCCACTCCCCCCCATCAGGAGCTGGCAGAGCATCAGGAAGGGAAGTGGGGTAGGCCCCGTGCAGCTGCTGCACTCATTGGGGAAATGGTAAGTCATGACTTACCATCACCCGCACGGTGCACCGTCCCCTCAGTGCACGCTAATGATCCAGGAGGGCTCTGCAACTTGTCTTGTAACTGTTGCCTTTTGGTCCCACTATTGTCTGCTGAATAAACAAGTAGTTTCTTGTGGTCGCAACGGTCTTAGCTCTCTAGCTCCTCTGTCGTAATACCATCTTGGCTTTCTTCTTATAGGCATCCATCCACATATTGCATCTTGTTCCTGACATGTAATCAGGGAAGCAGGTTCTGAGTTTCCTGCCACATCGGGTTTCTGTGAGAGACAGTTCATGTTTCATTTACCTGTACCTCAAGCATACAGACCCCAGTAGTGGGAACTGGTTCGCCACTATATGTTCTGAGCTATACCTTTTTGTGGTCTACTGAGACAGGTTTCTTTTTAAGAATATTTAAGAATATTTTCAGGTATCACATTAACTTGCGCCCCAGTCTCTAGCTTATATTTCACAACCGTTCCATTTGTGTTGAGTGCAATAGTCCAGTCCACTGAGGCTGACTCTCCTGTCTTCCTCTGCGTCTTGCACACAGTGTTCTTTCTCTGTGTGGACTGGCATTGCACTGTGTCCAACATGGACAATTTGTTTCCTTTTCTTCCTTGTTGCTTGCTGAGCCTGTTTGCAGACTTTTGCAAAATAATTTGGTTTCTTGCAGATGTGGCATGTTTGCCCAAATTCTGAACAGGACACTGCCTTGGCACATGTCTGTTTCCACAGCATGTGCAATCCTTTTTTACTTTTGTCCTCAGCCGTGTTTCCATGCTGCTTTGCCCATTTTAACTTGTGCTGTTTGCTGCTGGCTGTAACTGTGCTGCTGAGTTTCTCTTCCAAAATTCTACCAGTATGGGTACTTTCTAAGACCTGCAGTCTGTTCTTGCTAGCTTCAGCTGTCTGGCACAGCCTTATTGCTTTGTCTAGAGTTAGATCTGGATCCTCTTAAGAGCCTTTTTTGTAAGACTGAGTCCTAAATGCCCATTACAACTTGGTCTCTGATGAGGGAGTTTTTAGTCCCCCAAAATTGCAAGTCTGACTCAGAAGTCTTAAGTCAATGACGAAAGCTTCAAAGGTTTCTCCCGCCTCCTGTTTCCTTACATGAAATGGACATATTTCAATGGTTTCATTTGCCCGGAGAATGCATTATTACTCAAATTTAAACATCATAGTCTCAAAACTAGCTTGCTCTTCATCATTCAGTTGCAAGCTGTTAAAAAGATCAAGTGCCTGTGGGCCTGCAGTATTCAGGAGTGCCACTTTCTGCTCATCATCTCTCTTACTCCAGCACCAGCCTTCAGGGATAAGGGTGCTTGCCTACGTTACCTGGGCCAGTGAAACTCCTGGTGCGGAATCTCACGCTTATCTCTGAACGTGGGCACGGGGGTAAAAACATCATCAGCCGGATCCTTAGGGTTGCTACCTGTGGTGGTTTTTTACCCAATACTCCCATAGGCCACAATGGAAGTATCAGGTGAAAAACGACTGAAGGTGGTAGCCGTACAGGTCCTGCGGCATTTTCTCTTAAGAATGACAGGACTGACATTTTTACCCTGGTGCCCACATTCAGAGAGAAGTGTAAGATTCCGAGCCGTGCAATTCCACGCCGGGAGTTTGTCGGGCCAGGTAACATGGACAAGGACCCTAACTCAAACTCCTGTCTAAACTGCTTCCAGTTTTCTGCCTTGTTTTGGGACATATTACGCGGTCTCAGAGTTCTGAGTCCTTCCATAGTCTCAGCCTGTAGATGCTCACCACAGGGGTGAGGTATTTGTGAGGCAATCAATCCGCTCTCAGCAGGCCAGGCTCAAACTCTCAATACGGCAGAAGCACATAGGGTTGCCACCTGTGGTGGGGTTTTTTACCTGACACTCCCCTAGGCCAGAATGGAAGTGTCAGGTAAAAAAAAAACAACCAGCCACAGGTGGCAACCCCTAGAAGCACACTGTAGGCCCAAAGCACTGCTGGTTCTATGTGTTAATATTTATAGTTCTCATGAACAATACCAGCAGCAGCTATAGTTCCTGCAGGAAGTCAGTTTACTTATAAGTACAACATACTTGAACTATGTACAGAAGGGTTCATCTATTAGTCTCAGGTTGAGTGCTTCCCTCTGGCAGCTCCGCATACCAAGTTCTGCCAGTACATTCTCTGCCTGCTAGTGGGAGCCAAAGGACACTGGGTAACAGCCTCTTAAAGTGATAGTATCCCACAGGCTCCTCCGTGGAGTCCTCCTCCTTGTGCAGGACCACAGGGGGTGGGGCTTATGTGAGTCACTGGGATCCAGCATCATCCCCCCACAGGTTTTAGCCCAAAGTTATTAGTTATGCCACTGCCTAAAGCGTGGCCCTGCTGTAATCTATCCCAGCTGTAGCAACCAGTGCTTGAGCAGTCCCAGCTGGGTCAGGGCTGCTGCAAGAACAAGGGAGTAACCAGCTCCTGATCAGGTGCTGGAGGCTCCCAATCCAGTCTGCTTCATAGCTGCACTAGCATGCGTCCCACTCCTGCAGGGACAGAGCTTGGCTGCTCTCATGTTTCAGCAATAGCGTGTGTGTTTGTTTGTTCGTTCATATGATGAACAAGACTAGAGAGAGAGGCTCTGTAGCCTCCTGAGAGGAGGAGTGAAGCAGTCACTCAGGACGTGGTAGAAGTCTAGGCAGGTGAACCTCACCCAGGCCCAGAGAATCCCCCTTCCCAAGAAGAGACCTTGCATGCTGAGCCATTTCCCTGCTGGGGCAGGAAAGAATGTGAGCCTGCTGCAGGACAGAGACACTTTCAATGTGGCCCCAGCTACCAAGAGCCAGCTAGTTAGCTTGAGGAAAGAAAACGGCTTTCAAGCAGCCAAGACCATGGAGGGCTATGCCTCTCCTGGGCTGAACAGAACAAGCAGGGTACTGGCCCCGTTATGTTATCATATAGAACAGAAGTGGGGAAACATTTTTCTTTCCCAGGGGCCACTCTGAAAATGAGTACAAGCTCTGAGAGCTGCATAAAAGATGGGGGTGTAGGGGTGTGCTCAGGGTGAGGAGACGAAGAAGAGGGTCCAGATCCTGGGTCTGTGCTATGGAACTGTCTCCTAACCTTTTGTGCGTGCTCTCATCTCTGCTCCCTTACCCGGAGTTCAGTCTTCCGGTGCTTGGGGGTAGTAACTGGAAAGGGACTGAATAAAAACTAGCCCCCAGACTTTAGATTCCCCACCTCTGGGGAAGAAAACTACCCAACAGCTATTGTCTAAATCTAGCTTCCTGAAATAAAACAACAACAAATTGCCTGCACTAGACTAGAGGTCTGCTTAGCTGAACATTCCAACATGATCCAAGTCCTGGCTCCTGGAGGAAACAGCAGGTCAAGACCCAAGCAATCAAACTCAAATCAAGAGCAAGGACATAGTTTTGCAAACAATCCAGTTAACTGCTGTGTTGCTCAGACAACTCCCTGCCGCCTTTGGGGGCCTATCTGGCCAAGAGCAGCCAATGGGAAGGCAGAGGAGAAGAGTTTGAAGTCACCTGGAAAGCCTAGGCCTTTCTAGAGTAACATCAGGATGGAACCAGAACCTGAGCAGTCTAGTGGGCAAGGATCCCACCAAAAACCCTGTCACCCTAGGTTCAAGCTCTGCTGCTGTATCATCACACTTGAACCCTAGTCTAGCCCAGACATAATCCTCCAACCATTCATTGCACCATGACATCGTGTAGGCTTGCAAGGGTCTGAACCACTCCTTTATGGTCAGCCCAGGCTGACCCAAATCCAAATGGACTGGGTGAAAATTGCACCCAAGCCACACAGAGGGTGTTTTTAAATGAGACACCTCCACGTATGGCCCCCCACCGTCCACATGGCAAACCACTCGTTTAATTGGTGCGTGGGGAGGCGCACTCCTGTGAACCACTCACCGGCAACCCACGGCCATGCACGGAGCACTTGGGGAAAATCCAGAGTACCCTATGTGGCCCAGGGTGACTAACTCTGTGGACAGGACAGCCATGCTGGAAGCCACCCATGTGAAGTGCTCCCCACGCACTTCCCGATGCCGCACCCCACACAGTGGCCATGGACCTCCCTCCCTGTCCCGCTTGTTTAAAAACACTCAGAGCCAACACAATCACCTGGTTTCCAAACTTTCCATCAGATTTGGGTTGGACTGTAGTGCCTTTAACTGCAGCCCCATGATGAGGAACAGGGACTCGATTCTGCATGACAGCTCTTTCTGGGGACTGTCCCTAGTGCAGAGCAGATACAACTTCCCCCTCACACAGAGCTGCACCTAGAGCCTCATGAAATAAACAACACACCCTGCATCTTTTTGGTTGCTGTCTTTTAAAGATCATGTCACCCAGTACTTTAAAAAGTCTCTCTCGAAGAATAAGCCATTTGCTGGCAGACAGCGCAAGAAAGAGTCAGCGTGACCCCTGTGTGCATGTACCAACTTCCATGGAGGTGGGAATCGGTGAAATCAACAGGAAAAATGTGACTTGCTTAATCAAAATAGAGCAGTGACATGTTTTTTGTGCTGAATGGTTGGCGAATGAGTCAGAACCTGTACTGGAGTAGGAGAGCCCAGGCCCTCTCTGCCCTGATTATCTCCAACAGCCGAGTGGCAGATGGGTTCCAAGAGCAGCATTAATACTGAGGCAAGCATTAAAATAGCACGAGTCAAAGCCCTTAAAAGAGAGAGATTGAAAAATAAAATCACTTAAGGTTGGTTTTATTTGCTTTCTTGATTCAGAATCTTTAAGGTCTCTTTTGGTGACCTGATGCAGCCTCACAGTGTGAGATGTTAAGTGGCAGTCTGCAGAATTTGGGCCTGTTTTGTTCTGAACAAAAGCGGGGATTGGAACCAGGCCAGCACATCCCCCTAGTCCCTCCTGCCAACACCTGCTAGATCACAGCTATCTCCAGTGGGTGCATGGTCTTCAGCTGTTCAGAAGGGAGCAGGAAACCCCCACGAGCAAGGATTCAGTGCCAGCAAGGCTGATTTACTCCACTGAAAACTGCTGCCGGACTGGTAGGGTTGTCCTGGTTGGTTAGCAGAGTCCCCAGCGTCTTCCCAGCTGGAAGTGCTGCTGGCACATCAGGAGAGCTCTGTTGGCAACAGCCTGGGGGAAGAACCTGTTGTGGGGATTAATAACATATGTTGCTATCCATCCCCTTGCTATGAGGGGTGGATAATGTGTGGAAACTGGAAACCCTAAAACAACAACAAACAACAAAACATGTCTCCAGCAGCAGCAGGGCAAAGCCTCTGGCACGAACAAACAGAATTTCTCCCCTGCACAAGTGGTTCTCAACTACTGGATCCATGGGCCAAATCCATGTTTGTGTTGGGCTGCAGTTGGAAGGGGACTAAGGATTGCAGAGTGAGGGGAAAGTAGGATACGAGGTTTTGGGGGTGAGATCGGGTTCAGGGCTGAGACTAAGAAACCAGGGCAGATAAAAGGGAGAACAAGGCTGGGAAGACAAGAGCACAGCAAGGGGCTGGAGGCAAGGGACAGGACTGGAAAGCAGGAAGAGAGGTGTTGCTTCACCCACATTCCTGGCTCTCTTCCTCGCAGCCAACCAGGAAGGTGGGAAGTGTGAGAGGGTTAGTGACAGACAGAACGTGTGTGTGACTCGAGAAAGGCAAGGAGACCCCTATGGGAGCAACTAGACCTGGGGCAGTGGCACAGAAGGGTGCAGGGCAGGCAAGGCTGGCTGTTAGAAATTGCAGGGCTCAGGGTGAAGACAAAATACCGGGCCTCTGCTGGCCCCTCCCCCATAGCAGCACCCTCTGCGGGTCCCTAAAGGAGGTCGTTTTTGGGACCATGCTGAGGAGTGGGGCCCCCACACCCTGCCCCAATGAAAACAGGGGGCACTGCAGGGCCCCTGGAAAGAGCAGGACCTGGGGCAGTCACCCCAGGTTGCCCTATGGTAAGGCTGGCCCTGGGTGCAGTTTCAAAGCCAGTTCCTGACAGGGACAAATAAAAATCAGATACAGGCTGGAGTTGGCCCACAAGCCATCAGTTCCTCATTCCTTATCAATACAGAGACTGGGTGTTTTTACACACACATTTCTCCTGCATGTTTGCTGTTAAATCCTGAACTTTCTGTGTGTCTAAATCACTCATCCAGATCTTAAACATCCGGATCTTTGAACTTCTGCGTAGAACTTCTCCCAGAACATTTGTGTGTAAAAAGTTCTCCTGGTAAACTGCTTTGCTCCAGGCAGCTGTGGTCACTTGGTTTCTACTTTAGGTTGCCTCAGGGCAATGTGTGTGTGTGTGAAAAATGCATCCAGAACTTACTTGTGGATTTGTAAACCCAGAAGACTGAAAAATCTGGAACTTTAAGATGTGTGTAAAAATGCCCATTATGTTATCTGTATATGCTGCACATATAGGCGACTGGCTTCTTGACCAACCGTACATACATAGGATTTATATTTCTCTGCACCAGCCAGACAGGAAGAGTTAAAACTCACCTCCAGATAGTTAGGTTGGGCCACTGGAGTTAAGTACATCAATACACACTGAATTGATCAAAAAACCCTCTTGCACTGAATTTGTTAAAGAGAAGCAAAAGGGGGGGGGGGGAAGGGGCAAAGGGAAATGCAAGTATCAGAGTGTGGCCACTTCTAGGGTGAAGTGTGGCCATTCTTTAACAGCATCCAATAATATCACACAGCATTTTGGGGACAGATTGTGAAGAATAATACTGTAGCCACTAGCTAGTTGATACTTCAAGGAGCATTTAAGCAGACAGAATATGTTTAACTGTGAATGCCAGCATGCCATCCGTGTGCTCTGCCAGTCACTGGCCTTAACCAGGCCCAGTAGGGGCCATGACCCAGAGGGAGGCCAGTCCTGGTAGCTTCAGGACCAGTGCTCCTAAAACCCTGGGACAGGCTGTTTCTGGGGAGTTCTCTCCACACCTGTAACTCTCAACCCTCCCAGGGTGGCTGTTTCCCAGAGTCTCACCATCCCCCTCCCTTTCATAAATCACCGATCCCGAAATCACTTCTTTGTTTTTGTAAGCAAATATCAGACTGTCAATTGTTAAATGGAGGGCAGGGCCATGGGGCCCCCACATTTTTTATTTTTACCCTGGGCCCTGCAAATTCTAAGGCTGGCCCTGTGCTCTGCGTTCAGGAGAACATGATTCTGCTCAACACTTTCAAGCTCCAATATGGCACTGTGCTTGATTCTAGAATATATTTTTTTTCTTGCAGGAAGTTGGATGGCCTTAGGGATGAGGCCAAGACTAAGGGTGGGACTGGGAGAGTCAGGGATTTGAATATTGAGCCACAAGCCCATTGTGTTCATTTGAGATGTGCATTCCTAGCCAGATACATTACAAAGCACAGCCAGGGGTAGATTTGGGAGATGTGGGGTAGGGTAGGGTGGAACAAGAATGCTTTGTTGTGGCCAAATTGACTTCTAAGAAGCCTGTGATAGCCATAGCTAGTCACATGGATGTGATGCTGGAGAGCTAGATGAATCTCTGGGACCGATCTGGTTGATGAACAGAAATTGTAGTCTATCTTGTAGAACAGTGGTACTCAACCTCTTTCTTTGGACAAGAAAGACCCACAATCCTCCCCCCCCCCCAAAAAAAAAACAACCAAAAACCAAAACAAAACTGGGACCAACCTTAAAAAGACTCCACGATCAGGAATGGCTGGGCAGTGGCAGGGATGGGACCATCTTGCCAGCAGTGACGGGGGTGGGGTGGGGGGCATCCCCATGGCAGCAGGGAGCTGGCATCAGGCAGCCAGAAGCAGCAGGAAACAGGAGTCAGAGAGTTGGGGAAGCTGTGGGAAGTCAACTGCCCATTGGAAGGTGATGCGGGGGGATGCGTTCTCCTGTGAACCGTGCAGCAGTCACTCATGGCCGCTCACAGAGCACGGCTGAGAAATCAGGAGTGCGCCGTGTGGGGAAAGCCAAAAAAGTGGGTGGCAATAGGTGCCCACACATCCTGCCAGTATGAACTGGGGCAGTCACCCACACCAGCAGACAGGTTGCCCACTCATAGGCACTGTGAGCGGGGGACACGTCTATTGCAAGTCACAGAAACTGGCCATGAACGCTGTGGAGCCCAGTTCCCCAGCACTAACGGGCAGGACATGTCCATTTCAAAGGCCAGCCTGGCACACTTCCCCCTTCCCCCATGGTCCGTGGCAGGAGGAGTGTGAAGTGGCTGCTGCTGCCGTCATGCTGGGATCCACCGGTTAGAACCCCTCCCCACGCACTCCACCTGAGTGAGAGCAGCCCCTCTCCACTCCCCCAGCCTTGCTCATTTAAAAACACCCAAGGTTCCCCACCCTGGTATAGATAAATGAAATACATTGATCTAATCTATGTTGCTGAAACTTACACTGCTGAATCCTGTTTTCTGCTGTATGTCAAAATTACAGCACAGCAGTCCCTTTTACAGAACTGGTAGAAAAGAAGAATGCTATTTTCATTCTGAAATGGAATGAAATAGCCATTTTCAAAATCTGCATAAACCTTTCCCCCCCCCCTGCAAGCCTTCTGAAATTTGTCTTCAGCTCTGTCACTGAATGCTAGCAACACTGGAGTGAAATGTTAAAAATGTCAAAACAAAAGTCAAATCCCAACGCTTGCTCCAGGGGAACTCTTCAGGATTGGAGCCCAGATTGTCATCATTGGGTATTTTCAGAGGTTACGGGATCGCAGTTAACCACCCTGAATCACAGTGGATTCAAGGGTGGTGGCTGTGATCCCATGAACGTCTATTTTCTTCCGGCCAGATGTTCACCACAGTGAATACCCGGCCAGGATCAAATTGACCACAGTTCTGGAGGTGAGGCCGGCCTCACCTCCAGAACCGTGGTTAAGATGGCCACGATCTGAGATGAGACTGGCAATGGCCACGATGAATGACTGTTTGCCAGCCCTGTCCCAGAATCAGGTCCCAACCACGGGACGGGATCGGGCACAGCGGCCTGATTGGCTGCTGCACCTGCCCGTCTCCCCGAGGGCGGCTGGCCAGTGGAGTGCGGGGGGGCGGGGCTGAGCGGACGCATGTCACGCCACGCAGCCCCCCCTCCCCGATTCCCCTCTGCGATCAGGCCGGCACGTCTAAAGGACAGTCTGATCACGGACTGGGATCCGCAACAGATCCCGGTCCAGGGTTCAGCATGGTGGGCCAAAAGGCCCGTCATGTCTGAAATTACCCATTCTTGACATTTCACATTTTTCATGAACTTTTAAAAAAAAATTGAAATGTCATCACAATTTTACAAATTGATTTCAAACACAAAATTTTTTCATTGAAATTGTCTTACATTTCAGCCGTCACTTTCTAGAATGTGCTCCAAACTGGGAACTGTCACCAGTGCCTCCTAACTTGGGAGAGGAACACACATGCACACCCCTTTCTTTGAATTACCTTTAAGGATTTATGGGATGCAGTCATACTCAATAATGACCAGGTACAGAGAAGAAACTCCTTGTTTCATGAAATATTAATATAAATCCAGATGTAACTATTATTTTAGGTGTCCAAGATAGTAACACACACTTTTATAAGATGCACATGACTTAAGCCCTTTTCACATGAGACGCCCCGCCCCTCCTTGCCCACATGGGTGGGTGGGTGGGGGCATCTGTGTGACCGCCGATGGGGATGGGTGGGGGGGTGCCCGCTCCCGCGCTCAACCCATCTCCACCGATCCCCCACGTATGGAGGTTCTCCACCCAACTCCCACACATGGAGGCATTGGAGAAAACAGAGGTGCCTCCATGCGTGGAGGTGGGTGGGTGTCCGTGTAATGGGCCACCCATGCGCTGTATGCCCGCTGTGGCCCCCACCCATCCTCCCTGCACTGTGGCTCCTCTTGGGCCTGTTTGAAAGGGCCCTTTGTAATAAATACCCTTGGACTGAAATCCTGTCCCTGCTGAAGGCAATGAGTGTTTACCCACTGATTTCAATGTGATCAAACTTTCACCTTTGCAGGGAATTAACGCACGATATTTCTTTTAACAAAAGACTATGCACACACAATACAGAAAGTAAATATACATACACAATGCTGGGTTTTAAATTAGGTGTTACCACTCCAGAAAAGGGTCTGGGAGGCACTATGGACAATTCATTCAAAACCCTGCGCAGCAGCAGCAGTCAAAAAGCCAAACAGAATGTTAGGAATTATTTGGAAAGGGATAGAGAATAAAACGGAAAATATCATAATGCCCCTATATAAATCTATGTTGCTGAATAAGTAAATCTATGGTGTGGAATAAGTAAATCAGGAGCTGTTCAATATTTACCATCCCAAATAATACTAAAATTAGGGGACACGCCCTGGAACTAACTGGGGGCAGATATAAAATAAACAAAAGGAAATACTTTTCACTCAGCATACAACTCACTTGTGGAAGATGGAATTGTTGCCAGAGGATGTGGTAAAGGCAATAGATGGGTTTAAAACAGGGATTGGATAAATTCTTGGAGGATGGGCTCATAAATGGCTATCAGTCAAGTAGGTCAGGGGACACAACCTCTGTCTGTTGGGAGGTGGGAGTGAACAATAGGGAATGGATCACTCTTTTATGACCTGTTGGGTACTTCTCCAAAGCAACCAAGATTGGCCACTGCTGGATACAGGATGCTGGACTCAATGGTCTGACCCAGTATGGCACGTCTTATGTTCTTATGACTGTATCTTGTATCAAATTTTCTACATCTTCCATTTACTTGTTGGGAGGTTCATGTAAAGTCAAGTGAGTAATCCCCAGCACATGGGCCAAATATGTCCTAGTTTTTATTCAGTCCCATACCCCTGATCCAGACCCTACACTCAAGCACTAAAGGATGGTGTTTTATTTTATTTTATTTATTTATTTATAACATTTATTAGTCGCCCCCCCATGCCAATGGCATCCTGGGGCAACTTACAATTTAATAAAACAGCATTCAAAAAAATAAAAACATTTTAAAAACCAACAATTTAAAAACCAAAACAGGGTCGGGACAAACAATTAAAAGTAAAAAGGTAAGGGGAGAGATAAAAACCCTAACCCCCCCTCCCCCCCCAAAGGCCTGGGCGAACAGCCAGGTTTTACAAGCCCGCCGGAATGTTAAAAGGCTTGAGGCCAGGCGGGCTTCCTCCAGAAGGGAGTTCCAAAGGTGCGGCCCAGCCACCGAGAATGACCTCTCCATTGTGGCCCCCCACTTAATATGGGAGACCTCCAAGAAGGCACCCCCGGCAGACCGAAGGAGCCGCTCTGGGGCACGGAGGGTGCGGCGGTCCCTGAGGTACAAGGGGCCCAGACCGTGAAGGGCTTTATAGATCAATACCAATACCTTGAACCTGGCTCAGCACGCTATTGGCAGCCAATGCAGAGTCCACAACACAGGTGTTATATGCTCCCGACGACCGGTCCCCATCAGGAGGCAGGCCGCCGCATTCTGCACTAGTTGCAGCCTCCAGGCCAGGAACAAGGGCAGCCCCATGTAGAGCGCATTGCAGTAGTCCAGCCTCGAGGTGACGAAGGCATGGATGAGGGAGGCCAGGTCCGGCCCAGAGACGTATGGACGCAGCCTCCGCACTAGATACAACCGGCAGAAGGCAGCCTTCGCCACCGCCTCCACCTGTCGATCTAGGCGGAGATCCGAGTCCAACACCACCCCCAGACTCCAAACTTGCTGAGCTATCAGAGAGCAACCCCCCCACATCAGGGGGGCTGGCACCTCCCTCGCCCTCCCCACCACCATCACCTCTGTCTTATCGGGGTTGAGCTTCAGTCTGCTCTGCCACATCCAATCCGCCACAGCCTCCAAACACTGGGAAAGCAACGAGACAGCAGGGTCTGGGTCAGTTGAAAAGGAGAGGTACAGCTGAGTATCATCAGCATATTGGTGACATCGCACCCTGAACCCTCTCACGATCTCCCCCAAGGGCTGCATATACACATTAAATAATATTGGAGACAGGATGGAACCCTGCAGAGCACCGCAGGGCAAGGCATGGGGGCAAGATGTCTCAGCTTCCAACACTACCCGCTGGCTTCTCCCTGAGAGGAATGAGCGGAACCATTCAAGAACAGTCCCGTCCAGACCCCCCAGGTCTCACAGCCATCTCAACAGCAGTCCATGGTCCACGGTATCAAAAGCGGCTGAGAGATCTAGCAGGATGAGAAATGTAGAACATCCTGCATCCATCTCCCGGCGGAGTTCATCCACCAAGGCCACCAACGCTGTCTCCGTGCCATAGCCGGGACAGAACCCAGATTGAAAAGGGTCAAGGAAACCGGTGTTCAAGGAGAAGGCAACAGAGATGAGAGTGCACACTAAAACACAAGGGCTGGATCCGCAGGCCAGCTCCATGACCCAAACCCTGAGCTGGACACAAAGTTCCCCTAGTTTAACTAAAGGTGTGATTTTTAATTCTTACAGCACAATCCGCTAGCTGTGTAGTGGCAGTACAAGACCATAGCACCAGCACAAGTCCTATTTACTCCAATGGCACTCATGCCAGTGCAAAGTGTTAAATGCAGCACAAGACAACCAGAGGATACCCTCAGTTAAACCAAAACAACTTTGTGTGGAAATTATGTCTCACACTGGATTCTCTGCAGCTGGCTCGTAAGGAGCTTAGGTTTAACTGATTTAAGACATTGTGAAACTAAGCTGATTTAAGAATTCGTGCCAACACCCTGATCTTGCAGATATTTATACATATACAACTTTATTGCTGTGTGAACTCAAGTTGAGGACTACCAAGTTAAGCACTAGTAGTAATTATTTGCAGGATCAAGGTCTAAATGGGGTAGCTTGGATTTAACCAAGGGCTTGTTTATGCACAAATAAAGACAAAAAGTCAGAGGAAGCAGAGCGAGACTGGGCGAAGGAGGAGAGAGAGGGAGGGAGAGGAAAGGTTGTGTGTAGCACAGTTGGTAGTAGGATGCCATAATTCAATCCAATGATTCTGGTAAACTGAGCACATCTTTCAGGCTCTCTTGATAGCCATGTAATTCGCTTCTCTGTTTAGCCCATAACGTGATTTTGTATGATGTGATTTTCTAATATTTCAGCATGCCATGATCTCACAGCTGCAGATTCTTATTACTGGGCTCATGAAATGAAGAGCCCAACATTTAACCCAGGAACATGGAGAACACTTCTCTGCTGCAGCCTAGGAGCATGTCAAGAACAGGACATTTTGCACATCTAACATAAATTTCAAGAACAAGAGTTTTCTTTCATATTCAGAACAAGTTTAAATAAATTTGCCTCTTTTTTCCTCAGGAAAGCTGACTGAGCTCAGCTGTAATGAGACTGACTTTTAAAAGTTTGTGTGTGTGTGTGTGTGTCAATAATAAGGAAAAACCAAGCCTATTAAAGGAGCTTCAGTATTTGATTGAGATTATCTCAAACCATGTGCACTCTTTTTTATTTTCATCCTTTCCCCACATAAGGCACGTGGAGTTGATTTATCAGTTCATTACAATAGCCTTGTCACATAGGCTTGAGGAGAAACATTGAAATACCACTTTTTCCTGAAAATCACTAACTCTCAAAAGGCAAAAATCCCTTTAGGCTAAATTGCATCACTCACTCATAATTCTACAGACAAGATGAACCTGAGAATAACTTATAACAAAGGCATGTTCATATTCTAATGAACTCCAATAAGAACATAAGTAGTGCCATACTGGATCAGGCCAATGGTCCATCAAGCCCAGCATCCTGTCTCCGACAGTGGCCAATTTTGGAGTGTTTTTAAGACAAGTGCCTCCCCACCCAGCATGCATGTTGCAGGGCCGCATTGGTGCCCTGTGCAGCCCTGCAACATGCATGATGGGTGGGTGATGGGTGGATGAGTGGGGAGGCTCAGGCACTTGTCTAAAAACATCCTCAGTCACTTGGGAGAAGTACCCAACAGATCACCATGGGGGGATACATTCTCTGTTGTTCACTCCCAGAAAGGGTTATGTCCCCCACACCTACTTGGCTAATAGCTGCTAATGGACCTACCCTCCAAGAACTTATTCAATTCTTTCTTAAACCCAGCTATACTACTGGCCTTGACCACATCCTCTGGAAACAAATTCGAAAAGTTAATTGTGCGTTGAGTGAAAAAATACTTTCCTTTATTTGTTTTAAACCTGCTACTTGTTAGTTTAATGGAGTGTCCTGTTGTTCTAGTATTATTTGAGAGGGTAAATAACTGCTCCCTATTTACTCATTCCACACCACTCATGATTTTATACATTTCTATCATAGGCACTTTTTACATGGGTCGCAGTGCGCGCAGGCGGGGTGTGTGTGTGCGGGGTGTGCGTTGCGGTTCGTGGGGGGGGGGGGAGGGTGTAGATGGGCACACACCCATCTACACCACCACCCCCATCAACACGCACAAAGTAACTGCCATTCTCATCAATTGCTCCATGTCTGGGGGATAGGTATAAATGGGTGTGCATGCGTGTGCACGGGAGCATGCACGCACACCCACCCACCCGCCATGGGATTTACATTTTCGGCACCCATGCATGAACATCCTGGGTGTTCATGTGTGGGTGCCACCCATGTAAAAAGGGCCATATCCTGGCTCCTCTCTCAGTCATCTCTTTTCGAAGCTAAAGAGCCCTAACCTATCAAGCCTCTCCTCGTACGGGAGCCGTTCCATACCCTTTATCATTTTGTTGCCCTTCTCTGCACCTTTTCTAGTTCTCCTATATCTTTTTGAGATGGGGTGACCAGAACTGTACACAAAATTCAAGGTGTGGTCACACCAAAGATTTATATAGAGGCATTATGATATTTTCAGTTTTATTCTCTATCCCTTTCTGAGTGATTCCTAACATTCTGTTTGCGCTTTTTTTGGCCGCTGCGACACACTGAGCTGAGGATTCCAATGCATTGTCCAAAAATGACACCAAGATCCTTCTCCTGAGTGCTAACCCCTAATTTAGAACCCAGCATTGTGTACATAAATTTTTGATTAAATGGCAGATGAAATTTCATCTCGCAAGATCCTCCCGTAATTCTTCATGGTCTGTTTGGGTTGTAACTACCTTGAATAACTTTGGGTGTTTTCAAATGAGTGCCACGGGAAGGAGATGGGTGAGTCCATGACTGCACAGCTGCGAAGTGGTCACACACGCAACATGCATGGGGAGCACTTCAAATGAGCAGCTCTCAGTGTGGCTGCCTCATCCACGGAGGTGACCGCCCTAGCCCACATGGGGTGCTCCAGATTTTGTTAGGAGTGCTCCGTGTGTGGCCATGAGTGGCCACTGCATGGGACATGGGAGCATGCCACCCCATGTACCACCATCACATGAGCAGTTGGACACATGCATGGATGTGTATCATTCAAAAACACCCTTTGTGTCATCTGCAGATTTGATCGCCTCATGCTTTACTCCGTTTTCAAGATCATTTATGAATATATTAAACAACACCGGTCTCAGTACAGATCCCCAGGGCAGTCTATTATTATTTACTTCTCTCCATTGTGAAACCTGACCATGTAGTCCTACTCAGTTTCCTATCCTTTAACCAATTACCAATCCATGATAGGACATTGCCTCCTATCCCATGACTATTTAATTTCCTCAAGAGTTAATTGTAAAGGAGCTTATCAAATATTTTCTGAAAATCCAGATACACTATGTCGACGCTGGCTCACCTTTACTCACATGCTTATTTACATTCTTTAAAATTCCAATAGATTAGTGAGGCATGATTTCCCTTTATTATTCGTATTAATATTATTATTATTATTATTAATCATTTGTATAGCGCCAGTCATGTGAACTGGTGCTGTACAGAACATAGAAATAGATGCGGTCCCTGCCTGTGGCTTACAATCTAAAAGACAAGGAGGGGGAGACAGGGAGAGGGGACAGTGGGAGAGACAGGGGAGAAGACAGACAAACATTCAAGCGTATGC
>QEPC01014178.1:178077-208036 GCA_003113815.1 Sphenodon punctatus
CGAATTGCCCTCTATCAGGGGTCTCAGATGAAAAGCTCCACACCCTTCCATCCCAGTTCCCACTTCTAAAGGAGGGCAGTACATCTGTTCTTGAACTGCAGCTTTACTGGCCTGCCCACTTGAAACCCGAGCTCTGTTCCTTGCGGAGTTGGTAGACCGCAAACTACAAGAAGGGGAAACTCTGTGACCAGAAGTTAGGGGAGAAACTAGCCCCCCTTGGACCAAGGGGGGCTGATATCCCGGGTGCCTTGATGGGATAGGCCCACCCTGGAGAAAGTCCCCCACTCGCAAACTGTTTAATTGCAAGCACAATAAATCCAACTTGGACAGTAGATCAAGCCCTGGGGGGGCATTATTCCCTGCCCCTTTAAACTGACCAGAACAGCTAGACCGCCGGCAAAACTGGTTAGAATACTGGCCGGGGGGGGGGCAACCCTCTGGGGCCCCATATCCCCTACTCCCAAACTTTCACCATTTCCCACTGCCCCTGAACCCCCTCTATCAATTGTCCTGGCCTGTTGGATAGAGGGTAGAGAGGGTTTGGTCATCTGAGTTGAACCCTCATTGGGTTGTGGTTGGCTTAGGATCAAACTGGGCAGGGCAGGTCCATAGCATCCCAAAGTCCCCTCACCCCTATTCCCCTCATCCTTTGATGGTACTATACATCCTAAGTTGTTTCTCCTCTCTTGCTGTGTGGGAGATAGAGGAACTGAGGGAAATAGGGAGGGTAAAGAGGGTAAAGGGGGATCATGGAGTTGGGGAAGGGAGTTGCTTCCCTGAGGACCCCCCGCCATCCCCCGCACCCTGGGGCGGCTCTGCCCACTGTCTTGTAAACAGGGGTCAGCAGATATTAAAACATCCCCACTAGAAGACTGGAAAGCTTTAGAAATATAAACTGGGGGGTCGACTGGGCATGCGCGAATAGCCAGACGCGCGCGGCTGAGCTCCCTCTGAACCCAATGCCTTAATGACATCTAAAAGACAGTAAAGCCACAGCAGAGCTAAAATTTTTGCAGCCACAAGCTAAGAAGTAAAGGTATGACCTTGGAAAAAAAAAAAAAAAAAAGACAGACACTTCAATTGAAAAATTCTGCCTGCCGCATTGCAGCGTGAGGAAGGGGGAGACTGGTGTTTCCAAGATGGCGGAGGCGCTGGCGCGCGAAAGCCCAGGAGATCCAGGGGAAATTTCAGCACTACCCCAGGTTGTAGATCTGTTCAGGGCTATTAAAGAGGATCTACAAGAAAACAAGGAGGGGATTGCCGCCATAAAAAAAAGTCTGGGGAAGATTAAAATGCAAATGGAGAGTGCAAATAAGCGGATAGAAGTAGAGCTGAGGGTGAGCGAACAGGAAGACAGAGGGAATCAAATGGTGCAGAGGGTTACTAAAACGGAGGCAGAAATTCAACAGTTACAAAACCAATCGGAAGATCTAGAAAATAGATCTCGCAAGAACAATCTGTGCTTCACGGGGGTGCCTGAGGGTTCTGAAAGAAATGGAATGGGGGACCTGGTGCAGAAGGTGCTGAAAGAAATATTCCCAGATAGACAAGATCTGTGTACAACAGTAGAGATAGAATGGGCCCACAGGTCTCTCCGCCCCAAACCCAAAGAACAGGACCCACCAAGAGCCATCATAATAAAATTCCTCCGCTCACAGGAAAAAGAAGAAATATTAAAAGCAGCCAGAGCACAGAAAGAGCTAAGATTCCAAGGCGAAAGAATTTCTATTTTCCCTGACTTAGCTTTTGAGACTGTAAAAAAAAGAAGCGAATGGAAAAAGCAAATAGAAGAGCTAAACAAAATGGGCGTCAGAGCACAAATATTTTACCCGGCAAAGCTTTCCTTTACATATCAGGGAAAGAGAAGATATTTCTCACAACATGAAGATCTGCAAAGATTTGTAGAAAATAATCTTAAGTATAATGTCTAAAAACAATGAAAACCCTAAGACACATAGTTTTAGAATATATTGTGGCTGTAAAAAGTAAAAGGTAAACGATGTAATGTAGAATGATAGACATTAAATGAATAAGTAGAATATAATTTTTAAGACAAAAGTGGAAATGCAAAGTAGTGGCAAAGGGTTGGGGGGGGGAGGAGAGAGCCTATTTCGCACGTAACTCCATATAGGGGACCCTTGAAGGCTGGTTCTAAGTTTATTAAGGGATGGTGGGGGAGTTGATTAAGAAAGGGTTTGAGTTGGTTGTAAAGGTTGGGTTAGGGAGGGGGTTGGTTAAAGTTACCGTTAATGGGAATGTTTTTGGATGTTTTCTAAAAAAAAAGACAAGGTGAATAAGACAAAATACAGGATCAAAAAGAGTTACAAATCCGGCGACATTAAAAATGCAATGCAGTACTGCATAACTAGAAAAGAACAAGGGGGAATTAAAAAAAAAAGAAAAGAAAGGTATTAGGAATAGCTAATAATAACGATGGATAAGTTAAAAATTATTTCTTTTAATGTATGTGGACTAAATAACCTGATCAAAAGAAGGAGAGTATGGCAGTTTCTCCAAAAATTTGACCCACAAATATTCACAATTCAAGAATCGCATCTTTTGAAGCAAGATAATAAAAGATTTAATAATAAGAAGTATAATCTGTACTATGCAAATGGGGGGGGAAAAAGGCTGGTGTTTTGATAGGGATAGCAAAAAACTTAAAAATGAACATAACAAAAGTGGAAAAAGATACACAAGGAAGGTTATTAATTTTAACAGGGCACATAGGGTCAGACAAGTATACTATAGCTACATTATATGCCCCGAATAACAATACAAGGGCTTTTTTATATGAGACAATACCAAAAATAACAAATAAAGCAGAAGGTAGAGCTATACTTACTGGTGATTTTAATGCCCCACTCACAGCATTAGATTTATATACAAAGGCAAAATTAAATAAGCAACAGGAAAAAATATTGTAAACAATAGAGGAACATCAGTGGAAAGAAATCTGGAGAATATTCCATCCTAATAGTCAAGATTTCACGTTTTACTCCAGCCCGCACAAAATTTCCTCTAAAATAGATCACATTTTGGGAAACAAAGAGATCATACCATATTGCGACAAATCTTATATTCAAATAATACCGTTCTCAGACCACAGTGCGGTGGTGGTAGAAATAAATGCAAAGCTAAATAAGATTGACAGTAGACATGAATGGAAGTTAAAAAAAATTTATTTGGAAAATCAATGGGTACAGAGTCAAATACAAAATGCAATAGTGAAGTTTAATGATCAACCTGAAGTATCCCCCACAACTCTCTGGGAGGCTGCCAAAGCAGTGCTCAGAGGGCAGTTCATTGCTTTAAGCACTCATCTAAATAAAGAAAGGAAAGCGCAATGTAGTCAATTATATTTACAAATAAAACAACTGGCTAAACAACCTAAAATTAACGCAGAGCGCATAGCACTGCTGAAAACTCAAATTAACCTGACTGAAACACAAGCTATTGTAAACAAAATGAGGTATACAAAAGCCTATTACTATGGATGAAAACAGACATGACGCTAACCACCCTTTAGCCACCCTTGGTGGTCATTTATGCATGTTGCAGGGCTGTATTGGTGCCCTATGCAGCCCTGAAACATGCATAAATGACCACCAAGGGTGGCTAAAGGGTGGTTAGCGTCATGTCTGTTTTCACCCCATGTTTCAGGGTTGCATAGGGCACCAATACAGCCCTGCAACATGCATAAATGACCACCAAGGGTGGCTAAAGGGTGGTTAGCGTCATGTCTGTTTTCACCCTATGATAAAGCAAACAAAGCTGATAAAGTGCTAGCGTGGATGGTTAAAAAAACTCGACAGAAAGCAAATATTCCATTTTAAGGGCTACGCAAAATTCAGAAATTCTCACTGGTAAAAATAAGGAACAATGCTTCCTAGAGTATTACAAAAAAATCTATACCACTATGGCACCTAAAATAGAAAGCATAAAAGAATTTCTGGATAAAATTAAAATACCGAAAATCATGAAAGCACAAGCTGACTTTTTAAATAAGGCAACTGAAGCAAAGGAAATAAAGGAGGCTATTTAAAAAATGCCTAATAATAATGCGTCTGGCCCGGACGGCTTTCCGGTGGAATTTTATAAGACGTTCCTAACTAGTTTAAATCCAATTCTAACGAGAGTATACAACTCTTTTTTGAGACAGCAAACGATGCCACAGTCGTTCTATGATGCCAACATAATGCTTTGTCCTAAAAGTGGGAAAAATACTGAATTATGTAGCGGTTTTCGCCTGATATCTTTAATCAATACTGATGCAAAAATCTTCACAAAAATATTAGTGGAGAAGCTCATGAATATTATTCCGGACATAATAAATTCAGATCAAACAGGATTTATTCCCAAAAGACTAGGCATTGATAATATTAGGAAGATTGTAGATATTATAACATATATAAAAAACACAAATGCACCGGCGGCTATAATATCCCTTGACACGGAGAAAGCGTTTGATTTAGTGGAAATTAAATATTTAAAGGAAGTGATGAAGGCCATGGGAATAGGTGGACATTTTTTGAAATGGATAGAAATAATATATAAATCCCCAAGAGCAAGATTAATTATGGAGGGACAAACAACTGAAGAAATTCAATTGACCCATGGCACGCGTCAGGGATGTCCGTTATCCCCTCTCCTATTTAACATAGCTTTGGAGCCTTTGGCTATTGCTATTAGAGCACATCAGATTGCTGGGATAAAAATTCAAGGAAAAGAATATAAACTCGCCCTGTATGCGGATGATATGTTACTAAGTCTTGGAGAACTGCCTAGTTCTATTCCTAAATTGTTAGACATTATTCAACAATTCGGTAAGATATCGGGATATAGAGTTAACGTAGACAAATCCCAGATGTTGTTGTTCAACGAGGAAAAGTTGACTGTACAGGAAAAGCTGGTTTCAACCCCATTTAGTATACAAAACAAATATATAAAATACTTAGGTATAATCATCCCCCAAAAGTGGAGAGAGCTCTACAAATTAAACTTCTTACCGCTTCTAGAAGAAATAAAAGCTAAGGAAGAAGACTGGCACAAATTACAAATCTCGTGGATTGGTAGAACCAATTTAATTAAAATGATTGTACTACCTAAGCTCCTTTACACATCACTTGCTCTCCCAATAGGGGTCCCTAAAGAATACTTCAACATAATAAATAAAGTGATAGCTCGGATAATTTGGCAGAGAAAAAAACCGCGGGTTAGAAGAGCCATTATGTATACAGATAAAGAAAAAGGGGGCTTAAGCATGCCAGATATCAAATCGTACCACTGGGCCTCAGCCCTACGGGGTGTTAAGACCTGGTATCATGACTTACAATCCCCGGACTGGAATTTAATTGAAAAAGAAGCAATCGGAAAAAAGAGTATGGCTAAAGTTCTTACGGATGGGGAAGAAATTAAAAAACACAAAATTAAAGATCACCTTTTATATGGTATGCTTTAAAAACATGGGAAGCAATTTTTAAAAAGGCTGATATATGTACAGATAAGTCTCCATACACACCTATATTTGGGGAATGGTGCTGCATGGCTAATATCCCACTTGCAGTAAAAAAGCTGTGGGAGAAAAATGACTTGAAGTGGGCTTCACAACTATTTGTGGATCAGGATATTTTAACAAAGGACACAATACAAGATAGAATCGGGAAAAAAGTAGATTTCCTAATTTATGCCAAAATTAAAAATAAATTTAACAATAGAGCCAACACAACACAATATAGCAGAAAACCTCACGAATTGGAAAAAGTACTGTATGGAGATTCATCTCAAGTACACATTATATCAAAAATATATAAAATATTAAATCGTATAATTAACTTACCTGATGCTGGTTACGTTGCTGCGTGGAAAGAAGACCTGCAAAGAAAAATAGAGGACGAAGAAATGGAACTAATATGGTCGATCATGCACAGATCATCTAGATCTATGTCAGTTTTGGAACCACAGATACAAACAACTTATAGGATGTATTTCACCCCACAGAAGCTTCACTGCATGAACTCGCAGTCCCCCAAGGGTGTTGGCAGGGGTGTTCAGAAACCGGTACGTGGATGCATTGTTGGTGGACATGCCCTTATATCAAAAATTTCTGGACTGTGATTTGGAAATTTATTAATCAAATCGCACAAGTAGCTGTCCCACAAACACCGGAGTTAGCACTTTTGGGAGTCTTCCCAAAAATGAACATAACTAAAGACCAAATCTGTGCGTGTCAACAACTCTGACTAGCAGCGATTCATACCATCGTCTGTAACTGGAAATCGAAAATAAAACCATCTGTCAAAAAATGGCAACATAGACTGTGGATAACTTTAACTATGGAGCGAATCCAAGCCAAACTGCAAAGGAAAATGGAGAATTTCTACGCCGTGTGGAACTGTATTTGGGAAATGATCCAAGCTGAATTTGATTTGATAGACTCTAATGTAACACTTTGTCTTAAAAAAATATAAACCTAAAAAGGAACAGATAAGGAATAATTTGTAGGGGACCGAAGCTGTAACCCTAGGTTCCAGCTGTATTCAAGTTCAAAAGGTATAGTAGCGAATTTTATATCTGAGAAAATTATAATAAAAAAAGATTTAAAAAAAAAGAAAGAAAGAAATATAAACCGATCTCTCTTCCAGAGAGGATTTGGCCACCCAGACAGCCACAATTGATTCTGAAGCAAACCCCACGTTGAGCACTTGCCTATCTCATGTTGTCACCAACTGGTCCACTGTCGAGATATCATGCCTCGTAAATGGGAGATATCGTAGAGTTGGGTTATGTAGCAGCAGCCGCAAATGCTCCGCTACATCCAAGGCCGTGTTCCACACTGGGGGGCGCCACCCAAAACATGGCAGAATTGTAAAGATTAAATTTAGTGGGAGGAGACTAAAAATAGCAGCCTGATCTAATGGCCGTAGGGGATGGGCGCCCGGCCCAGGACCGGTAGGGTTTGCTTCCTTCCCTATCAAAGGAGGGGGGACCGCCATTAGAGCCTCTCCGGGGAGGACAGAGCAGGCAAGGAAAACCCCAAGGAAAACCCCTGGGGACGTGCATCTAGCTCAGGCCCATACAATCGGCCCAAGCATACTGGGGATATCGGTGGTTTGATCCGAAAGTGCCCCCCCCCCTTGAAAGGACCATAAGGTCCAATTTTTCATGTATTTGATGGACTTGGGAGCACATAAATCGGATTGAATCAGCTGTCAGACCTACATGATTTGTTAAGAACTCTGTCAGGGGGTTATAATGAGCTCCATGACCATCCTGGCAGCGGGTATGGGGGGAACTCCCGGAGCGATGGATATCTGGGGTAGAGTGGGATGAAGAGGAGGCAGTCTTATCGTGGGGCACCAGGGAGAAAGACCGGCAAAAGGACGCTTCAGATAATACGTCCTGCTGTGCAGGCAGGTGAGCCGCAGTCCTTGGCTGTACAGCATCTACCTGAGGAAAAAAGAACTCTAAGCTGTTTTGTTTTAAGTTCTTCTGGGAAGGGGAGGGCGATCCCACCTGGGACTCCGGTCTTGATCTTTTGTTGATAGACATCCTCTTAGACCTCAACCAGCCCTACTCCCCGGCCTGCTCCTAAGGCCGCGCCCTTGCGCACGCAGCCCTTAGGCGCGCGCCTCTGTCACCGCCTTGGCAAATGAGGCTTTTAAGTTCTGGCCCCCAGTTAGGCACCGCCCCTCACAGCTGTTCCCTGGGCGCGATGATTCACTGTGCGCTCCAACCAGCCTCCCCGCAGATCCCATTTATAAAGGATGCCCCCAGTCTTCTTCCTCACGTACAAAATACAAATCCAAGCAAACCACAGATCTCCTGTGCTTTGATCCTCCAATCAAACACTGATTTTGATGGGATTGGGTGTGCAAAAGGGTAAGTAGAATTAGGGCCCAAATGTCCAATTTTTGCTGTTAAAAAAATACTCATACGTCATAGCATGAATTTCAATACAAGAGCAGCCAGATCCTCCAGCATATAATAGGCACAAATACCAGTTAGCATGCAGGAATCCCATTAAAATAAATGGGACTTGAGTATATGTTAAATGATAGTTCACGCTGTAACTCTTTAGACAGTGAAATAGGATGCAAACCTGTTGCCATTGAAGTCAATGGTTCATCCCCCCCATTGATTTTAATGAGTGAGGATCATACCCATAGTTAAATTATCTTGTGTGCAAATATTTATCTTTTTTTCTCTCTTAAACTATGGACAATTTTCAAAAGAAATGGACTCACAATCGGCTCATATGGCATGACCCCATCTGCTGCATACTCTGCTGCTCTTTTGGGGGGAGTTAAATTGGGAGTCAACTCCCTTTGTGAAAATCTGGTTCTATACTCCCTAATTTCTGTTTGCCACTGTTGCCTGCAATTGAAAGCTATAAATAAGGAGATGAGGGAGGGGGAAAGCAAAACAGGAAAATGACATCGCCTTCCATTTCCACTTGACTTTTTAAAAAAACAACAAAAACCCCCACCTTTTTATTAATATAAAAAACAAACACAACAGTTTGACAATGGAGTTAAAAACACACCAACAAAAACTA
Source organism: Sphenodon punctatus (assembly GCA_003113815.1). Lineage (NCBI taxonomy): Eukaryota > Metazoa > Chordata > Lepidosauria > Sphenodontia > Sphenodontidae > Sphenodon > Sphenodon punctatus. The sequence goes on from QEPC01014178.1 coordinate 186,635, forward strand.
CTTGACTTGTATAGAACTGAGGGGTGGAGGGGAGAATTTAAAGAGAGCTAGTTAGCTGAACAGGAAGAGGGACAGCTGTCTCCTAAGACCAGGACTGCACTAACTCTGCATGACCTTGTGCACAGAGGGCCTATAAATACTCAGGTCCAGAGCTACAAGTAACAAATCACTTACAGTCCTCCCATTGAAGCCCATGTGCTTGCCTAGAGCCAGCCTTATGTACAGAGATGCATGCATGCACAGACCACTAACTCTGGTCCCTTTAAAACCCTGTCGGATACTCCAGAGTAAGCGGTTTGTGGATCTGGGCCCCAGGCTGCGACTCTATCCTTGATCCCCTTGCTAGATTTAAGTATAATCCCGTGACCCCAGACAGCCACAAAGACATGCAAAGAGTGTCAATTAGCAATCGGATCTGACCCCCAGGCTCTAGGGACCTCTGGCCAGTCATCCTAGCTCTCCCTAGCCACGCTCACACTAACTCCCCACTTATATTGCTGTTCCCTGCATTCTCCCAGTACTGTTTTTCTCACTGAAGTCAATCACAAACCCGAGAACTATTATTTGGTAGCGGCTGCTCTCGGTTTTGCAGAGCAAGGCGGCGAAGAAGGCAGGAAGCTGCCATTCATTTCCTTTTCTTGCTCCATTCACAAAAGTCGGCGGTGTAGCTTACAGCGGCGGCTGCCGAGTTTTATGAATGGATGCGAGCAAGAGACACCGAACACCCTGTTTACATTTCTCATTGTGACGTAGCCGAGCACCGCGCGTTCCATTCACCGCAAGGCAAGAATGGGGCCGAGAGAGAGGCTGAGGGGGCGGGGACTCGCGCTGTATCGAGGTAGTAAAAGAGCTCTCTCCCCCCGCCCCCCTTTCGCAGAGTGACTGAGTTGCATTCATGAATAAGCTGGAGTCGCCGCGCAGGAACTTAGGGATGCGCTGGCCAGGGCTGCTGCTGCAGCAGCTCCCGGTGCAATAGGGCAGCAGCCACCACCGCCGCTTCCAGCCCCGTAGCTCGTCTCCCTTGCGGAGAGCCGCTTCTCTACTCCCGCTCCGTAGTTAGCCCGGCGGGGCCATGGTGGCTATGGAGGAGTTGCGGGAGATGGACTGCACTGTGCTCAAGCGGCTCCTGCACCGGGACGAGGGGATCTGCTCTACCCAGGGGGGTGGCGGCCCGGCCCCGACCCTTGGCAAGTGCCTGCTGCTGGACTGCAGACCCTTCCTGGCTCATAGCGCCGGCTACATCCGCGGCGCGGTGAACGTGCGCTGCAACACCATCGTGCGCCGTCGGGCCAAGGGCTCGGTTAGCCTGGAGCAGATCCTGCCCGCCGAGGACGAGGTGCGCTCCCGCCTCCGCTCCGGCCTGTATTCGTGGGTTATCGTCTACGATGAGAGGAGCCCCAGGGCCGAGTGCCTGCGGGAGGACAGCACCGTGTCGCTGGTGGTGCAGGCGCTGCGCAGGAACACGGAGCGCACCGACATCTGCCTGCTCAAAGGTGAGGGGGCCGGGTGAGGGGCTGCCTCCACCTCACCCCTTCTCTCTGGCTTTGGAAGCCCGCGCCGCTGCCTTCCACCTGAGGCGGGGGATTGTACTGGGGCGGCGCCTGCTCCCAGGGTCTGCCCATTCCCTGCCCTGGGCTCTCCTATTCCCGGGAGCGCCGAGGCCACGCTGGGGTTCTGGCCCCGTGGGGGGTTTGAGCACTCGGACCTCCCGCTGTTGGGAGAAAAACGTGTGTCTGCACCCCCCTTGACGCGCCTAGTAGTGTCTGCAGACACTGGTTCGCCTCTGGCTCAGCCGTGCGCTTGGCTGCAAATCGGAGGCGTTGAAGGTTTCCCTCTCTAGCCCACCCCGGGAGGGAGCGAGTCTCTTGCGGCGCAGCGTGGGAGGCTTTTCCTTCCTTCCTTCCTTCCACTCCCTGGTACCAGGCGCATTCCTTTGATTCTTTCCCCTGCCTAGCCTTTAGTTCAGGGGGCATTTTGGAGGGGGGAGGCAATCAAAGGCCTCCCGGCCTCCTCCCTCCTTAGCCTTTGTTAGCAAAGCACGAGGGATGTTTCTGAGGAGGCTGGCGTGGTCCCTTGAAACAGTGGCCTTTATTGTCTCCTGCCCACTTGACCGGTCAGCTGTTGTTTTTGGGGGGAGGGGGAGGCTGCTGGTGACCTTTGGTTGAACCCTAAAAGCGATTTTCATGAGGTTTTTTTTAAGCTTTTTATGTCTCACACACGACCGTGTCCCCTGAGCGCATTGTAAGGGGGGAGTGACAGCTAATTTTTCCATATGCTGTGTACTTCTGCGAGAAACGCAGTGCGTTTCTTCAAGATAACATTACTTGATTTGACTAAAATCATCCCCTGGTAGCAATAATCTGGAGCAACTGGGGTGATGATAACAAGACAAGGTTTTATTTTTTCTTAATTCTGTGGTTTATAGACTGAAGACGTTAAAAATCTCCCCCTTCCCCCTGTCTTTTCTGGTTCACAAAAATAGTGTCTTGCTGTGTCTCCTTTAATTTCTTTGCTACGTATTCCCAGAGGATTGATTCTGCTTTTAGGACTGATTTGTAGATAGGAACAACGTTGTAATCAATCACTCCTGTGTGTGTCAGCAGTTCCACATAACTATAAAGCTCTTGCTACTCAAGAAATTTTATAGGCAAAGGATGCCTGATGGGATAGATCTGGTGGAGAAGCTAAGAATGATAAAGGGTCTGCAGTACAAGCCATATGGGGAAAGGTTGAAGGAGCTGGTATCTTTAGCTTACAGAAGATTAAATGGGAGGGGGTTGTGATAAGTTTTCAATAAGAGCAGGAAGAATTCTCTAAGAATAGTCTATCAGTGAAAGGTTGCTGAATCTCGTTTGCGAGAGGCTTTTAAAAGGTGGCTGGATCAATAGTTGTAAACTGAGGATGATTTGGAAGTCAAAATTATCCAAAAGAAAGCTCTGTAGCCACAATGCTGGGGAGGGGAGTAGCTGGATCATCCAGCTTCCCCCCTTCTGGAATTAAAAAAAGCTTTGTCCTTTCGATTGAGTTTAAAACTCTGGCTTCCCAGAGCAGAGAATAAATAGATCTTGAGAACTGAAGAGTACCTGGAAAATGGAACCTATTGGATGCATGTTTAAACTGAAAGCAGCTGTCTGCAGAAACTATCTGGGAATGACAGGGGTTTAGGAGTGTGGGGTTGCGTCAGGAAGAACTGAATTAATTTTCAATATTTGAATACTAAGCAATAGTCCCCATGGCAGGCTGGCATAGATGAATTGCTTGAAAGTGGATATTGCTATGAAAGAATATTTGTTGTTGGATAAACATTTCATTGTAGTGCTGTATAAACAAGTCTCTGCTGCCTTTTGCTAGAGATGGTACTTTTGAAATGGTCTGTTTCCAGTGATTCTCTGACTGTTTCACCAACTTGTGATAGCTGGAAGTTGCCACCTCATTTTAATGAGGGTTTTTAAAATGTAACTTTCTTACGACTTAACAGGCTTATTTGAGTACTGTGAGCTCCCAGTAAGTTTGGCTGCTCAGCTGATGAGTTTTATTACTGGTTGTATGTGTAGTCTGGGAACAGCAAATCCAGTTGAAGGATCTGATAAGAACAGTATTTCAAAATGCAAACGCCTTTTTCTCTTCTCAACCCCCCCCCCCCTGCAAAATTGATGACTTTCTGATAGGAAGCTTTCTCTTGAGATTGTTCTCTTTCTAAAGTATGTGAAACAATCTGAACATTATAGCTCTTGTCCATGATCCACAAGCCCCTTACTCCACAGTAAGCAAGTGGCCAGTGAACCCCTGGAAACCTACAGGAAGTAAGTGGCTTTTGGATCACAGCTTTAAGAACTTTAAACTATTCTGATTCAAAAAGATGCATAGGAGCTGGTGTCAGTGATACGACAATACACATTAGCTTTAAAACTGCTCCCAGTTGCGGTAATGAATTTTCTTACCATGAATCTGGTTGTATGTGCAGGGGAGGGGCTCATTTCTTGGAGCCCAGATTGCAGGAGCAGTGTTGCACCCCAGTTGCTCGATGTTCAATTCACCTTAATAAAAATCAAATGTTACAAATTAATTAGATTTCATTTTGAGTTAGTGTTTATAGTAAAGGTTGTTCTGCAGCTGGATTAATTGGGATGCAAGGAGATCAAATAGCTCGCCAAACACACTTGGGCGTGTCAAGATTAAGCCCCAGGGTCCTGCAGGTTCACAGATCTTTGCTTAGACTGCACAGCCTGCCCACATCTTAAAGCTGCTGTAATCACCACTCTGAGGTTATGTTCTCCTGAACCCCCTAGTCTGTGTTAAATGGCCTCTGCTCCCTTGTCTTGCCAACAGAGTTCCTCTCCTGTCAGCCAGTTAAAGTACCCCTGTTCTGCATCTGGGTAGAGTACCTAGGTGTTATCCCAGAGTAAAGTGTGTGTCTGTCTTTAACCCCTTGTGACTTCCCCCTGAAGTAGCCAGCTCTGATTGAGTGACCATTAATTGAGCATGCTGTGTTGGCTTTCCTTCCAGAATCCTGGGGGAGAATTACCACAAGAGAAAATGCCGTAAGCTAATTGGCTTGTGAGGACATGTCCTGACATGTTATCGAGTGAATAATCTCACTCTTGTTTATAATCCCAGCCTGAAGGTTGGCTCTTTCTCAATGCTTGCAAGGCAAAGACTGGATGATAAGGGGAAAGGGTTCTCGGAACCTCACTCAGAAATCTTAACCCTGGGATGCAACGAAATGATGGCGGTCAGAAAGGAATCGTGTGGTGATTCACATGCTTTTCTCTCCGTTTAATGGGCAATAGGAATATAGTAGGGATGGAAAAAGAAGCATGTGCTGGAGTACGTTGGGTATTAAATGTACCTAGTAGAGGTGTAAATCTTCAATTCCAGTCAAAACATTGTTACAATTAGACAGCTCCTTCCATTCTTAGTAAGTAAAGGGCTTGTATGGGATCAAAAATATGGCTGTATTCTGCTTGCCATTATACCAAAGTTCTTCCACTGAGGTTAAGTTTGCATTTCTGCTGACAGAACAAGATCAGAATTGACTCCTCATGGGGCCCTTTGGAAGTAGATGACTGGGAGTAGCTGTGTCCTCTTCTGTTCTGCCACTCTCAATGGAATCTTAGGTTTAGCATGCATGGAAGGAACCAGCATTGGCGTTAGCATGACCTTCCTCTGATAAAACTGACTCTGCACTTGATTTTAAACAAAAAATAAAAAAATAACCTGAGATGATATTTCAATGAAGGTGTCTTACTTTTTTCTGCAAGGACAGGCTCTAGGGTCACAGCATTGTTGGAAAGGAGAGAAGCATCCCTAGAGAGAAGCCGTCACAGATGACATTTGAGATCCCCCGTGCTAGAGAGACAATCAATAGCAGCTCTGTTTTGCTGCTTAGGAAAATATGAAGCAATCTGTGTCTGAATATCACACGGGCAATTAGGAAGGCCATCCAGCTGCCTCTGCAGGGTCATCAGATCTGGGCATGTCTTGGGTACCTACACAATGGCGCAAGCATCTACTCAAACAAGGCACTTTTCTGTAGCCTGCTAGTTAGATGGGGACTGAGCCTAAAGGGCAGAACTGGAAAAAAAATCTGCAAAGATTCAGTGGGGTTGCCTGCCTTGACTGTCGTTGGGAAAAACTGTCTAGACAAACATCTATCTGTCATGCTGTAGGTCAAAGGTGAGGAAAACTTTCCCTCCATGGGGCCACTTTGAAGACTAGTACAAGCTTTGAGGGCCACGTCCAAGTTGGGGGCAGGGGTGGATAAGGAAGTGAGCTCAGGAAGAGGAGGGTCAGATCCTGGATCTGTCCCCTATTCTTGTGTGTACACCCTCATCCCTGCTCCCCTCCTCTGAGCTCAGTATTGCCAGTCCCTGGATCCAGTTCCTACCCACCAAGTACTGAAAGACTGAGCTTAGGGTAAGGGTGTGCTGTCGTCTCCAGCAGTGATGCTCAGGAAGACCCACAGGGGGAGGTACTGGGCTGCTAGCTATCTCTGACCTTCCTTCAGAGATCAGTTTTGAATGCACATCACTAAGGTTCTGTTCTTCTCCCACTGGGTTCACAAGACCCTGCAGTGTGAAGGATGCCTTGTTTCTGTCGGAGAAACAGCAGTAGTGTTGCTTTACCCTGCATGTTGTAGCAATGCAAACGTGTGAGAGCATAAAGAAGAAAGCTGCCATTGGCACCAGTTGAGTTCACTCTGGCTGGAGTCGAGCTCGAAGCTTGGTCTTGTCCGCTTTTGGGAATTTGCAGCAGTAAAGGTCCACTAATGGATGGATTTCCAAGCTAATCTGCAACTGTCCCCTGTAAAACCTGTGTTGCAGAAGAGACCAGTGTGCACCAGCATGAGAGGCCTTTGCCATAGCAGCAGGGGACTGGATCCAAAATAGTGGACTCTGCACAGGGCCCCATGTGTTGGGGGAGCAGCAGCACAGGGGACCTTGAATGAGCATGAAATGACAAAATACAGGCCCCATGATCCCCAAATGTGGGGATCTCCAGACTAGGGAAAGGCCCATGACTATTTGGGATCTCCCCACACCGTATGCCTAGCATAAGGGCCTGCAGTGCAGGGAGCCCCAGCCGGATGTTCTGCTAATCTGAACAAGACAAATTAATTACAGCAACAATTTCCTTTTCTTCTGAGCCAGTCAGTGTGTGTCTGTCAAACGTTCCTGTGTTAGAAGGGGGGGGACCCTGACTTCCTTGGCTCTGGTACTGAATGGCAGACAGTAATTGAGTGAGGGTCGACCCAGTTGACTCAAGCAGGCCATGTTCCAACACCATGGAGTTAGTAAATAACCTCCTGTGGCCTCCAGCCAGTCTAATCCAGGGAAAAATTCCTTCCCAGACATGACTCTGCCAATTAATGAGTATGTGAACAAAATCCACCAGGCAAGATTCTGCAATACAGTTCTCTGTACCACCTCCTCTCTGCACCACCCTCTGCAGAATCTCCTCTCTGGCTATGGCTGTCCTGTTCCAGTAGGGTTAGGCTCGTGCATCCCATGGCTCCCCACCAGCTGGTCCTCCTCGGTGACTTCCTCAAACTTCCATTCAGTGTGGCCTGGCCCTTTCAGTGGCCTGCAAGAAAGGGGGTGGGGGGAGAGTCTCTGGGGTGTTCTCCAAGCTTGGACCTGTGCAATCACAGAAAGCTCCAGCTCTGGTGCTAAATACTGCATGCTGCCCTTCCCTACTTTGGGACAGCGGAGGTCTTTCAGGGAGAAGGTTCTCTTTGCTTCAGAGAAGAAAACCAAAATACTTTTCTCTTTGAGAGGGGGCAGGATTCCTTCTTGACCTCTGCAGGCAACTGACAGAAACTGCATCAAGCTGCAGAGAGACATGGGCCTTTATATCTATAGCTAGGAAGTGGAGCATGTGCTCCCTTGTGTGCATGGATTGGACTGTGTTCTGAAAGCCCAGCTTCTGGAATAACATTTCACATGTCTGTTTGTCTTGCAGGAGGCTACGAGAGGTTTTATTTGGAGTACCCAGAATTCTGTGCAAAAACAAAATCTCTAAGCAGTCCGTCCCTGCCTGCCAGTCTGGAACCCATTGAGCTTGGCTGTAACTCCTGTGGGACTCCGCTGCATGATCAGGTGAGGATATTCTACCATCCAGCATGCACCCCCAGGATCAATCTCTGCTAAGCTCCTTTCTGATTTTACCCTGCTGCAGTCTGAAGAGCACTGAGAGAGAGTTGCAGCTTCTCTAAGCTTTGATTCCATGAATGGCTTTTTAAACTGAATCCTAGCAAATAAACAGCTAGCTTGCTTACTGGATGAGGAAGGTAGAGACTGAATGTATTCTAGTAGAAGTGAAGGCAGTGGGCTTACTGGGCCAAGAAAGCAGGGATAGTGCTTTGAAGCCAGAGGAAAGTACTGTAAACCCTGCAAAAAAGTCTCCATTGGAGAACTGGGAGAGAAAGAGAAATCAATAGGTTCAGTTATGAAAGCAAAGGTTCAGCTGCACATAACCTGCCATTGTAAATGTCACTCTATAATTGGGTCTGAAACAAATGCAAAGACAATGGTATGAATCACGCTCTTTACAGCTCAATTTTATTTAAAGAAGCTGCCCAAGAAGAGGAATGCCAAGTCCTTTCCATTCCCAGGTGGCAGGATTAGTGACAGCCTCCATCAGAATTGGCAGAATCTGAAAATGTATAATGCTATTATCTGTGTATTACGGCTGCGGCAGTGGCTCTATAGCTAAGGTGGCTTGCACTCTGTTCAAATCACAAACATTCTACTTGTTATAAAATTAAGATGATTTATCCACTCAGTTTGAAATTTTGTAGGGAGGATCACTTGGGTAAGGGGTAGAAGCTATCCAAATTTCAGGCAGATGGGTTGAGAAACAGCAGAGTAGTTTAAGTTCCCATGTTATCCAATGGAGAGAGTTAGATTTTAAAGTAAGGTCAGGATGGACATGGATTAGACATTACAAAAGTATATATGTCTTCTGTACATCTTCCTCTCTGCTGCGGTATAGAAAAGAAGAGAATGTGTATCTGTGTGTAGGATACAGGTAGAGGTGGCTATGGGTAGATGTACACATCTATGCTATGGACAAATATCCATTCTCTTTTCTCTGTGAGAGGGTAGAGGGAGATGTACATAAAATATGCATACATGTGCACAAGTTGTATTATCTATGAGGGGCTGGGAGCCAGGACTCCTAGGTTCTCTGGGAGGGAAGTGGGTGCTAGTGGGCTACCGGGGTTGGGGCTGGGAGACAGGATTCCTGGCTTCTCAAGAGCAGCAGGCTGCACTGGAGTGTTTCTGGTAGAAGCTGAACTAGAACAGTTTACATTGGGGTAAATGCTGCCAGGGAAGAGACAACAGCCCTAGGCTTGTTGCTCACTGCACTGGTAGGGGCTTGAGCTGCGTGATGCCCAGGACAGGCTGCAGCGGCTTCCCTGTTACTGAGAAGTTCCCATATTAAAAGTCACACTAAGGTCACGCCATGGCTGGATTGTCACTGGGGGGTGGTCTGTGGGGGCCGTGCGTGAGGGGAGGGCACACCCATCTCAACTCACCCCCACATTTAAGTGAGACGCTCCCCCACACAGACACTGCGTGTCCAGGCGTGGGAGCATCTTGTTTAAAACTGGCCTACCTTTTCTGTAGGAGGAAGAATGTAGCTTATTGCCCTTTCAAGACCTATGGAAATTATGGGATAAAGAAACCTACAATTTTGAGGCGCGTTAAAGACTTACACATTCAACCATGCTCCCAAAAGCATAGAAATTGTACGTTTAAGGCGCCTGCCTTAACTTGTGCACCACGTAGGCAGTAAAGATGTTGTTGTACAGTCTCACATATTGTGCTCATTTACAACTTAGGCTCCATGCCCCCACACTTTGCCTTCATCTTTCAGCCCCAATCCTCTTCCTCTGCAGGTTGGGGGCAACACTGAAGCTGGGGACAGCAGCAATTTGCCCCCTGACCACCTGCTTTCCCTATGTGCTTTCATTTGGGTTGGGAGAATGGGACAGCCAACCACTGGGGGGCTGCATATTGTTGTTGTGGGGAAAGGTTGATGGATGTGGGATGTGTACAGGGAGACAAGACTAGGGGCAGCCAGGCAGTGGGGGGAAGTGTCTATTGTAAGGGGGCAGCCAGGTGCTGGGAAAGTGCTTATGGGGGGAGGGGGGAAGGGTGAAAATTGGGGGATGTGTATGTACGGCCGAGGCTGGGAGGGGAAGGCAGGGGTGGGGAGAATTGTATGTATCGGCAACAGGCAGACGTGCTGGGAGGGGGTATGTTGGGGAACAAGCCTGAGAGGCAGGTGGTGATGGAAACAGGGCTACAGTGGAAACGGGGATCAAACCAATAATATTTGGGTAGGCAGGAGCTTGCTGTCCCCAGCTTCAGTGTTGCCCCCAACCGGCAGAGAGAGGGTTGGGGCTGAAAGACACAGGCAAAGTGTGGGTGCATGGAGCCTGAGTTGTAAGTGAGCATGATATGTGAGACTGTACAACATCTTTTCTGCTTACATGGCACGGCAGGAGCCTTAACTTAAATTTTCCATGCTTTTTGGAGCATGGTTGAACTTGTAAAAGCCTTAACGTCTTCCTTAAACCAACGTTTTTTTATCCTATAATCTGGTAAAGGAAGGAGATTGTTACAGTACTTGAACGTACAAGAGCTTAGGGGGGTGGCTTTGGTTTTAAGTAAACAGTCTGCCCACAACAGTCATGAATAAGTAAGGACTATCACGTGGTTGGCATTGAAGCTAGCCAGCTGTCTTCCTGGAGGATGATAGGGCATTACTTGTTCTAACCTTACTGTTGTTTTTTTTTGTCCTTGTAAAATAACTTCTTGCTAAGTGCACATCCTTGGCTTCTGTTAGTGTGGTATCACCATCTTTTTGAAAAGAGTAAACATTCATAAATATACCTTGGTGAACAACAAAGGATCCCAAGGATTTGTGTTTGAACTGGCACTGTTTAGTTTAATGACCTTGAAAAGAGGGTGAACAGTGAATAGCTGAAATTTTGAATGAAGTTTTCTAGCCTATACAGGATAATTAAAAGCAGATTGGAAAATTACAGAAAGTCCTCCCAAAACTTGGAGACTGGGCAATAAAGTGGCAGATAACCAGTGTTGATAAGTGCAAAGTAATTCATGTCAAGGTAGTTAGGATTACTTGTTTTTCTAATGCTGGGTTCTAAATTAGCTGTTTTCCAGTCCACCCTAGAAAGAGATCTTTGCATAATTGAGGATAGTTCACTGAAAACATCATCCGCTCACCAAAAAGGCAACTGAAATTAGAAATCATTAGGAAGATAAAATACATCAACTACCACACTATAAATCCACCTTGAATACTGTGCAAATACCCCACCTTTGTATTTTTTAAATAGCCTTTTGTGTTCGTTCCTGTCCATCCCATATTGACTGCCAACGTGGTTTCTGTCTCTCTCTCTCCTGGAACAGGGTGGCCCAGTGGAAATCCTTCCCTTCCTGTATCTTGGCAGTGCACATCATGCAGCTCGGCGAGACATGCTGGATGCCCTGGGTATTACGGCCTTGCTAAACGTCTCATCAGACTGCCCCAACCACTTTGAAGGACACTTTCAATACAAATGTATCCCAGTGGAGGATAACCACAAAGCAGACATTAGCTCCTGGTTCATGGAAGCAATCGAATACATAGGTATGTTTGCATCCTTGGAAGCAGCAAGGGGGAGGGGCCAGGAAACCGATTTCAGTGAAATGTTGTGCAGCCACCCTGAGCCCATTCATGCTTTAGGAACGGAGCATTACAATCTGCTGCTGGAGGATAATTTTGAAATCGTGCTAATGCCATTTGTCTAATCCCCCGTTTTGGGGACGCGGCTGCTCAGTTTGCTTTAGCATATTCTGTGTCTGACTAAAGCTGCTTCTTGAGTGAAACCCCAGACCTCATGGGAGGAGCAAAGAGGCCATGGGTATTGGGATGCACGGGGGTGGTTACACCCACCTGGCTCCTGCTTGGCCCTGGCTGCATATTGTGATGTCATGATGCTTGGAAGAGTGGTGACCCCACCATTTTTCTGAGCATCATGACATCACAACCTTGGAAAGGGGCAGGGTGAGGTGACTGTTCTGCCCCCTGCCTCTCTCCATTGTAACTATGCCAACGCCTTTGAAAGAGGCTGCCTTGACCTCTCACTCCACTCCTGTCTGGCTCTGACTGGGCAAGCTGGCTAGTGCGAGGCTCCCATGTGGCCATTTCTCCTAGGTGCCTCTCTCAAGGGCTGTCTTTCCCGAGATCAAAGTGCTAGCTGGATGCAATTAATACCTTTTTAGAAACAAGTTGGGAGTCTTGCCTGTAGCCTGCTGGCTTTCCCTGTCGGACATGGAGACGGGAGAGATGCATATCCCAATACTTGTTGTTTTTCTTTTACACTACACTATTGGAGTGGGGATTGGCCTAAACCTGATGTTTTGAGGATTGTGTGAAATGTAGCACTCCTCTGGTCCTGTGTTCTTCTCTGCCACTTCATTCCTTGAGGGCTCATGGGACAAGTTGCACAGCACCATTGTCAGCAAGAATGTGTTTTCTCTGTGGCTTGGCTCCTCATGGTTTGGCTCCCAATTGACCATAGAGTACAAGCCATGTAACCATACATCACAGGTCTGGGCCTCTGCATGCGTGGAGAGCATTGGGGGGAGGAAGTGGCCAGCTGTAGGAGTGTGCCTATGGGACAGCAAGGCACAGGGTGAATTTGGATGGGGCAGTGGATGTGTTGTATAAATGTCCCTTAAATTTAGCCCTCCTGTTCAGCATTGCTCAAACTCTGCTGCCAGTGGCATAACCCAGGTTTCTTGGGGGGTGGGGGATGCTATGGGAGCACTTCCTTATGGGCAAGGCACAACTAGGAGGAAGTCGGTGGAGGAGAAAAATGAATGAGGCACAGGTTCCCCAAACTCCCCTTGATTATGCCCGTCTGCTGCCTCGTACCCATGGCAGGCCTACATTAACCCTTACACTGACTTTGTTGTAGCGGGGGGGGGGGAGGGGGGAGTGAACTGCATATCAGCCCTGTCTCCCACTCTCTGTAGGTGGCCTGGCTGGGGGGTCCCCACTTTAATGTACCCTGTCCAGGTGAGGCTTTGGGCTCTGTCTTTCTGGCACTGTGTGCTCACCCCCCCGTTCTGCCTCCCCAGACTCTGTGAAGGACTGTCCTGGTCGGGTGCTCGTGCATTGCCAAGCTGGCATTTCCCGCTCGGCCACCATCTGCCTGGCCTACCTGATGATGACAAAGCGAGTGAAGCTGGAGGAGGCCTTTGAATTTGTCAAGCAGCGTAGGAGCATCATCTCCCCGAACTTCAGCTTCATGGGTCAGCTGCTGCAGTTTGAGTCCCAGGTGTTGGCCACCTCCTGTGCTGTCGAAGCTGCCAGCCCTTCGGGGACGCTAAGGGAGCGGGGCAAACCATCCTCCACCCCAACATCCCAGTTTGTCTTCAGCTTCCCAGTGTCGGTGGGGATTCATGCACCCCCAAGCAGCCTCCCCTACCTGCACAGCCCCATCACCACCTCGCCCAGCTGTTAACGCATGTTTCAGAAACCTGAGGTGTGAAGGGCATGCTCTAGTGCAAAGGGACAGGATCACACAACTTCTGCCAGCCATGAGAAACTGCAGTAAAGGACCATAACCACTCAGTGACCACTCTCTGAGCCAGAGCAATAAAGGCTGCCTTCCAAGCTGGAGCGGCCAACAGAGTTGTGTGTCTTTCTTACGGAAACTCCTTACCTCATTTCTAAGCAGCAATGGCCTGAAGATGGGACATCCTTCAATTCGGATGATGTGTCCAATTGATTTTACTTGGGGGAAATGAACAGAATTTCCCAAAGTGCCTGGTTTTAATTTTTTCCTGTTTTTTTTCTTTTTTTAAAATTAAAAATAAAATTTCCAAAACCCAGTTTTTATGAACTTGGTAGGATGCATTTTTATTTTTAGCTTTTTTTTGCTTGGATTGGTTGGGGTGTGGGGGGGACAAACTAAGGGGTATTTATTGCAAAGAAATGTCCTTGGATTGCATAACTGCCACTCCTGTGAACTCTGAGCACAGCAGCACCACTGGTCTTGCAGCAGCTAAAGCAGAACAGCTGTTATAGTCTGTTTGCAGAAGTTACTGCTGTCAGTGGGACCCAACCCTCCCTGCAGTCTGTTAATGCCTGTAGATTTCTGCACTGGGATGTAGATACAGAGGTGCAAAACAAGTCATTACTGCACAGTAAAATGCACTTCTTCCATCCTTGGAACAGACTCTGTCCTTAGGGGCTAGCTGTTGGCGTTAGTGTCCTGTGTTCCTTCCTGCTGTGTAATAACTCATTAAGTCTTAAGGACAATTCCTTTGCTCTGGCATGACCAATGCTTGTTAACCTGCTTTGTTTTGCACACATGGCTCTCTTCAAAACCTAGCATGAGTCGGGTGGGGATTCCATATGCTGAGGTCCTGGAGCTTTTGCTTGGAAACTTTCCTTTAGGTGTACGGGGAGGAATGAGTGAGATGGCAGAAGGCTTGTGAGATGGGACATTAACCATATGTTCTGAGGCTGTCATTCTCCTGCATCCGTTTTATTTTAGACAGTTACTTCCTGCTTTGGATGTGCCAAAAAATATCCTTTCCAAAACAGAAATGGCTTTAGGAGAAAAGCCCTTTTTGTTGTTTATTTTTTTAAACCACTTGCAAAATGTCCTTTCACCCCCAAGGAAGTAATATTGCTGTCAGTGATGGCGAAAATTGAACTCTTAATAGCAGCTGTGGATAGACTTGACATTTCTCACAGTTTAATGTGCAGTAGGGGCTGCATGTTGAGTCTTAATGCACACCAATAATGTCCTGGCACTTCTCTTCAAACACTGGATCCCTGAAGGATAGCATTGCCGTTAATACTAGCAAAAAATGGTTGCATTCATCCCAGTGTTGGGTGTACTCCCTCATGCATCAGGTGTGCTTTCCCAATACTCTTGTTTTTGTCTATAGCAGGCAAACCACAGTGCCATTGAAACTAGTGGTAAACTTTCCATTCACTTTGATTTGGACCTGCTAGAGTTCGTGTGTGTGTGTGTGTGGGGGGGGGTGGAATCCCAACTTCCCCACTCCCACCAGATCCCCGTAATAGGAGCAAATCAGAATTGGCAGCTACTTTAGCTGTGCGTGTGTTTGAGGATTTTAGAACGGGAACAATGATGACATTTTAGTGCTCTTGATACTGGCAGCATTTTTAGGTGAGTCCATTCTATTTAAGGTAATCTTCCTTTTAAGGTTTCTTTCAGTAGTGGTGGAATCATCTATGGAATTTGTGCCTTAGTGGGGCAGTTGAGTATCCCCATGGGAGGATCCACAGCAGAGACCAATAAGTTCTTGCTGGCATAATTGTGCTTCTGAAACAGAAGAGGTCTTTGCAGGACTGCAAGCAGGATAGTCTTGAGAGGGGATGCCCTGGCCCCATCACCCTTGCAGGTGCTGTTTGCTTCAGGTAGATGATGGAGTGTGAGCCACAAGCAGCAGCAGATGGCCACTTCCTGTCCTTTGTGACAGCACCTGCAGGGAGTGTGTGTTCCTGGGCTTGGAGGGTACAGCTGAGAGGAGCCTTAGCTACCCCCTTTCCTGGTGCAATCTCTACCTGCTTGTGGAAGGAGGAAAGAACTGAATTTCTTTGCCAAAATGACCACTAGCCACTGTGACTTGTTTTGATTGGGGGCTCCTCTGTCTGTCGTCTGACCACTTTTTAAAATACCAGTTTCTCCTAAATTTATGGTAGGAACTAGAGGCCTGCATCCTGATGGGACTTGATTGATCCCATGGGGCATAGACCAGGTGCACTCAGCTCGAGCCCAATGGGCTCACCAGCTGCAGAAGGCACTGCCTTGGGAGGAGGGGCTCGGAACTTCTTAGTGCTGCCTCTTGCTATGATTTCAGAGTGCCTGGAGGAAGAGCACCCTGGGTACGTTGAGTTTATGCTCCCAATTTTCAGGCCTAAGCAGGGCTCCAGTAGGGAGCATCAGGGAAGTGATTTCTCATTTAAATACCAGTCTGCTGCATAGAAAGATGGTGAAAGCTCAGCCCAAATTGGACCCCCTCCCTTGCTCCATTTAGTGTTGTAAAATATACTCTTGCTTAGTGCTGCTTGCCCATGTACATGTGTTAAATTTTTTATTTTTCCAATCCCAACTTGGGTTCCCATTTTAGGCACGTTTGCTCCAGCCAAAAACTAGTTCCTAACACAGCCAACACTGATGGATGACTTAAAATACTTGTTACAAGCAAGTAGCCGGGGTTGTCCATGCATCCAATAAGCAGTAACGTGAATATCATGTTACCTTTCCCCTGAGAACAGGCTTCAGAGCTGCTGAACCCTCACCCCACTGAGTCTTTTCCTGGTTAGCAAGAGTGGTTCAGTAGCATAGGGTATTGGTCTAGACTGGTTAAAATGAACAGACTTATGAAAATGTTCCAGTTGCAAGCTACTTACCCTGGAGTAGTTCCACTAGTCACTGGGAGTAAGTGGCTTGAAGATTCCAACCATAGAGACAGCAAAGGCAACATGACTTCCAGGCTGAGTGCAGCAATATTCTCTGTGTAAAAGTTGGCATGCCACCAGATGCCATGGTAACTCAATAGGCAGCCAAGCTATTCTGAACTTCATTGAGTAGCAATTGCAAGTGCTTTGTGCAGCTTGTGCATTAAAGCCATTTCCAAAGTCCCCTCTGCAGTACAGAGGCTGAGGTCAGTGCCCTTCTGGGTGTTGCAGCTGCCTTGAGGGGAGTGTCAACCACTTGATGTCTACAGTCAATATTTTGAAGACAAAGTACATGGACACATGGCATGGGGAAGCTTCCATGGCTGAGGGCCTGCTCTCCAAAGCTGATTGGAACCACCAGGGACTTGGGTCAGGTCCAAAGCAAGCTGCACATGCCAACAGAACCCTGTGCTATATAGTGATTAGTGCAGCACATGTGTGCCTAAATGGATTGTTACATCCTGGCCAAGAGGATCATTTCCCCCTGCCTGGGTCTCTGCTAATTTCTTGCTGTCTGTCAGCACAGTGTATGTGGGTGTTGAATTCTCCAGTGTTAGCTGATCTTGAGGCCAGCACTTTAACCAAATACTGCATTCTGGTTCCATTCAGAGAGATGGTCCTTATTAATTTTTGATGTTTGCGTAGACTGTCCATCTAACCCTTCCCTCCCCTCTGATCAGGATGGTAGCTTGCTGCAGGTGGCTTGGCAGAATCACCTGTTAAGATGAAAGGAAAGGGGGGGCTTTTGATAACTACAAGAGCAACGCAATACTTTTAACAAACTTCTGTAAAGAGCTCCTCTCTTGAAGCAAGCCTGTTATGATATAGGATGCCTTTTTGTCTGATTGTACATATTTTATTCTAGAACTTTGATGTTTAAATATTATTTATTGCCTGAGAGATCAATTTTGATGATAAATAAATACATTTTCAACAGTTGCCTGTTTCATGTGGGAATTAAGCAGATCTGTTTCTTGGTATGCTGGGTAGCCTAAAGAGAACCCACTTAGGGAGGGACAAGAGGATGTTCTTGGTTGTTATTGGATATGGTTCATAGGGAGAATAGGATTATATATGGGGCTGAATAGAAAGGGTCAGAGGGTGGTTTTACATGTTAAAACTATGTGCTCAGAGTTGCCAATATAGGTAATCCTGCAGCTTCAAAGAGCTGGAGGAGGAAGGAGGTTCACTTAGTAAGGGGAGCAGCAAGCAGTAATACTGGGAGCATTGCCAGGTCCCTGCTGAAGATGTCGATCAGCACGATTCCAACTAACCCTGAACATGAGCTCCTCTGGATTGAAAGCACATGAAAATGGCTGAACAGACTCTTCATTGGGTGTTAGCAGTCATGCCAGCCACTCATTTGGGTGGCAATTGCATCAGGTAGTTATGGCTGGACATCCCACTAAATGTTTGACTTGTTTGCTCATTTTTTGCCTAATGTTCTGGTGGATGAGTGGCTCACTTCCCTTAGCTGCCATTACATCTTGTAACTGAGGCTGCTTTTATATGAGGCACTAAAAAGCACCTCCTGAGTCCCATGTTGAAGGAAAAGCCGTGCAGGGAGTGTTTACATGCTCACCGCTGTTGGCAGCAGACATGGAACTTCTTTGTATAAAAGCGGCCTGACTATATGAGCAAGGTATGAAGTAGGGAGCACTGACTATCTCATGTTGTGACTATGGTAAAGGAGGCAGAGACCTGGTTGGCACTTGAGATGGGTACAGGACTTGGCATTCCCCATGAGCCATTCCTGCCCCTTTGCTCCCACACTCCAGTAGTGTTCCTGCTTACAAAGCCTTGCTGTTTGTGCGGTCACTGCTTTTAGTAAACCCTGCCCTGCTGTTCTATCCCCCACTCCCAAAATGTACCAGACATTGAGTAGCCATACTAGCCACTGCATATTCAAGTGGTTACCTAATAGCTGGCATGGCTGTTGATCCAGCAATGCATGCACCACCTCATGTTGAACACACACTTCAACTGCCCACTTTTTGTGATGCCTGGTAACACCATAACTTCCAAGTGCCATGTCTGGTAAGCAGGAGCAGCATGGTTCCTCATTGCTGTAGAACAGTGATTGCTGCAGTGGTTCTTATGCCTAGGCCCACTGCCCAATGTTCCATATGCCACATGGAGTCTGGTGGTACCATCCCTCAGGCCTCACACCAGGCTACATGAAGGATTACAGTGGCAATGTCTAGATTCCAGTAGGCACTCCTCATCCATCTGCTACAGCTCTTGGGCTGGGTCTCAAAAATGCATAGCTGCTTTCCCAGCCTTGCTGATGTCATCCTTGAAGAGAATCATCACATCTTTGCCATGGGGGCTGCTGAGAAACTCCTTGCAGGAGGACCAAGAAAAGAACTTATTGAAGTGTGTGTTTAAGGGTGGTAGTGGGTTTTTTAACACAAAGTGGGCAGGATGGCCTCTGGCAGTAGCCAGAGCATGCATGTTACAGAATTTCTGGAGAAGACCCAACCCCACTTTACAGTAAGTACAGCAACCCCCTTTCTCTCTAACTTTCTATGCCTTTGGGACTGGTGTATTGTATTGTATTCAATTTTGTCTGCGAAGTAGTTGACAAACTCCTCACAGCGGGCTTGGGACAAGTCCCCATCCAGGTGGAGGGAGGCCGGACTAACCAGCCCCCGCACCACCCGAAACAGCTCCGCCAGGCATGACTTTGCAGATGCTATGAGGATGGCAAGGAACTTTTTCCTTTCCATCCTCACAGCCTCAACATAGAACCGCAACTGGGCCCTATGGAGAAGACGGTCGGAGTCAGATTGAGTCCGACGCCAGCATCGCTCTAGCCTCCTGCCTACACGCTTCATCCCCTGCAGCCCCTCAGTAAATCAAGGGGCCCTGCGGTGACAAGACCGAGGCAGAGGGCATCTCAGAGCCACCCTGTCAATGGCCTCCTCCAGCAAGCTGTTCCAATGCTGAACTAGCTCATCCACAGAGTGACTGTCCAAGTCCAAGGTTAACTCCCTCAGGACCTCTTGGAACCGCTGGGGTTCCATCATCCTCCGAGGGCGGACCATCCTAACTGGTCCTTTCCCCTTCTGGAGGGGGTGCGCTAGAAGACTGGCCTGAAGGAGATAATGGTACGTCCATGACAAGGGCACTGCTGTAACCTCCCCCACAACTGGACCCCCCACCTCAAGGCCAGAACCGAAGATCAGCTCGAGGGTATGCCCCCCCACGTGGGTCGGGCAGATCACTTCCTGGGGCAAATCCATGGTTGCCATGAATTCTCGCTCCGCCCCGACAAGGCCGGCATCGGCGTGGATGTTGAAGTCCCCCAGAACCAAAGTCCTTGAGGAGCCCAACGCCACCTCTGCTAGAGCGGTATCACTTAATGTTAGAGTACTTTGCAATCTTTTTCTAGTTCTCCCTCAGATGGGATATGAACCCTGGTCTCCCAGGTCAACGTCTAGCCTGCCAGGCTATATTGGTTCACAATCACTGGCAGTCTAAATGCTAAAGCTTAAGGCTCTGATCCACAAACCACTTACTCCAGAGTAAGTGGCTTGAGGATCATGACCAGGGACCCCTCTCCACAGCCTCCCCCCCATTGCTGCCAATGTAGTGAACACAGGTCCTTGATCATGGGCCAAATCATGCCTTCATTGCAAGAGCAGTACTTGCAATACCTGTTCACATAGTCCTAATTATTACCATGCTGTATCTGTGCTGTTTCCACCAGATAAACAGGCTTCCAAACACCCCCCATTTTCATTTACAAAAAGCCCTTGATGTTAGGGGGTTTGCATAAAGGACTGTTTGTTGTTGGTTTTTTTTAAATTAAAAATGACTGCACATGTGCACATGGCCATCAGGCTGTTTTGTGCATGCACGGCCCTTTCCCAAAATGGTGCCAGCAGTTCAGAACCATTTTGGAACAGGGCTGCACATACACAGAACAGCCCCAGTGGCCATTCTGCACATGCAGGGATTTTCCCCCCCTCATGGAATAAAAATGAATTAAATCAAATGAGTTTGCTTATTCATTTACATTCCCTTAAGTACAAAACCAGATGAGGCTCCATTCATTTTCATAATTAAAACAAGATGAATTGCACCTAGCACATCAGGCACTGGCTCTTGCAAAATCCCTCCTCTCGAATGGGTGTACTTTCTGCTTGTCGAAGTATGAATCCATAGGCCTGTGTGTACAACACATGCATCTCTTTGTGCCTGTCCATCAGTACCAGCACAGACACAGCCTGCCAGACCCACATCACTGATCGCGTGCTCTTATTGTCTAAGGCAGAGGTTCCACAACTGTGTCAGGACTCCCAAGTGGAGTTGTGATGAGATACTGGGTTCAGGTGTCACAGGATTATATTTAGGTTTCAAAATAGAGTCACAGCCAAAGAGATTGGAAACCACTGATCTAAGGAAAGCACCGACTCCTCTCCATGTCCTAAACACGGGCACTGCCAAACTCACATCTCTTTGTATCAGCCAAAGGCAGGGTAAGAGCAACCTGTTTGGCAGGATAGGGTTGGGAGGGATTTTTAAAATAGGAATTTATATCATAATAAAACCCATAAAAAATACATTGTTACCTGCCCTGGGCCTTCCAGGATGGGTGGTCTAAAAAAATCAAACTACACAAACTTGCTGTCTCCATTGGACTCCAGGTGTTGGAGCAGGAGCAGCATCAGCACCTGGATAACCCCTCAGGCTGCAATGCTTGGAGGAAGACGCATGTGTTTGGCATACACACATGCCAGCAGAGGGGAGCAGGTCTCCTCCCCACAGGAGTCAGCATGAAACATGCAAGTGTCTACACCAATGATACGATGACAACTCCTGGCCCAAGAGCTGCACCTGATCTCAAACAGTCCCTTTGGACACCCCATCTGCTGACACTTCTGGGATCAGGGGTGACACTTTAAGCTAGAATCCCAAAATCCCAATGTTGGATCTGCTCTCGATAATGAAGGAAAGGGAAGTCCCATTAACCATGCTGTCACTGCTTGTTGACGTCAATCACGAGCATAGTCACTCCAGCTGCTGAGTGAACAGAAGTAGCTTAGGTAAGGTATGACAACTGCCATTTGTTTCTTTCCATTTCTTAGACAAAATTAGCTTTCAAAGAGGTGATGTAGTATTCAGAAGTTGGCACAGCATCCTGGATGAGGCACAATCCTTCTACCACCTCTGCAGTAGCAATAGATACAGCTTATAACACACTGACAGTAACACTCAATTTAAGAGTAAAGGATATGCAATTATTGTCAGTATTAGCAAGCCGGTACTGTCAGTATATAGCACAAGCAATGTACCTGGTGTTTTACAAAGTAATGGAATAGACAGTTCCTGCCCTAGGGCTTACAATCTGAGAGACCGGGGGTGGGGGGGGAA
>QEPC01014178.1:222299-255813 GCA_003113815.1 Sphenodon punctatus
CAGTACCCCCACCAGTGGCAGTCTCCCCCCCTTGCCAGCCCCCCATAATCTCCCACTCACCCCTGCCAGGCTGTTGAGGATCTGAGTCTGGGGACTCAGCTCTGACAGGCCCCAAATCTGGTGCACTCTGCGCGCCCCAAGCCACGCCCCCTTGACCCGTTTCCGGCGCGCCGGCGGCAAAGCCCCCAGCACAGGGCTACTAAGACTGTATTCTCCCGGGCCACTTTGACTTCCCAATCCGCCCCTGCCTTCCTGACATGAGGAGTTAAAAAGGTTATCAAGCTGACATTCACTTGTTAGGTTAGGAGTATAGATAATTTAGAGTATACCAGAAGCAGCCCTGTGGTATCCTTATTTTCTCCATAGCCACAACAGGATTTTTAAGTGGAAAACAGAGCTGCTCTTACATCATACTGCATACTAAACATTTCTGAACCCCCAGTAGTACCCAGTGTCATGGGGGCTGAGAGGGTCATCTAGTCATAGGCCCTAAACTGCCCCAACAGAAAAATCAACCAGTGGAGAAATAAAGTTTGTAATAAAAGATCTGTCTCCTCTACTTCTCTTCCCCTCTCGGTTGGAGTTCCCCAAGGCTCCATCCTTAACTCTCTTCTCTTCTGTCTATACACACTGTCCCTAAGCAAACTCATCAAATCTCATGGCTTCCAGTACCATCTGTATGCTGATACCACCCAACTCTCTCTCCACCCCCCTCCTGTCTCACCTCACTAATTGCCTCTCTGACATTTCTGCCTGGATGTCTTGTCAGCTCAAACATAACATGGCTAAAACTGAACTCATCTTCCCCCCCCCCCCCCAATCCTTCCTCTCTCTCTCCTTCTCTGTCTTCGTTCATGGGGTCAACATCCAGACCGTCAGGCACGTAGCCTAGGGTTCATCTTTGACTCCCTGTCCTTTAAAGCTCAAATAGCTTCTGTTGCCAAATCCAGTCGCTTCTCTCTGCACAACATTGCTAAGATATGTCCTTCTCTCACTGTTGCCACTGCTAAAACCCCTGTCCATGCCCATGTCATCTCGCCTTAACTATTGCAACCTCCCTCTCACTGGCCTTCCTCGCTCTCACCTTGCTCCTCTCATTTCTGTTCATAACTCTGCTGCCAAGGTCATCCACCTTGCCTGCCACTTTGACCACGCACAGTCCCTCCTCGCCTCTCTCCACTGGCTCCTTCTTCCTGAATGCATTCTGCACAAACTTCTGGTTTTTACCTACAAGGCTCTACCCCCTATCTCTCAGCACTCATTTCCCACTACATTCCTGTCCGGGAGCTCTGCTCCTCCTCTGCCACCACACTTGTCTACTCACAGCTCCCCTGCTCCTCAAAATGCATCTGCCCCTTTTCCCTGGCAGCCCCCCATGCCTGGAACTCCCTCCCTGAACACATTTGCTCAGCTTCCTCCCTTCAAATCCCTCCTCAAAACACACCTCTTCCGTCAAGCTTTCCCTGGCTCCTCGTTCCCCTCGCCGACTTATCCTGAATCATCAAATGAGTAACAACACCTTTGTAACTAAGTCAAGCACCTGAACCTCAAGACCTCGAGTTCATGTATGTATCCTTGTCTCTTCCTCTGTTTCCCCCTCCTCTCCCCCCCCCCTCCCCTTCTCTCTTAGATTGTAAGCCTGCTGGGGCCAGGGACCGTGCCTCTTTCTTACAATTGTAAAGTGTCAGGTACATTGCTGGCACTATAAATGCTTAATAATAATAAAAATAATAATAATAATAATAGAGAACAGGAATGATCAGCTCAATACCCGAGATAACAGAGTCATTCTTATATTACACACACACGATGATGGAAAGAAGTGAGCCATACCCCCATGATACAAAGGAAGGTTAACAAAACCAAATCTCATGTGGGTCTTTTAAATTTTCAGAAGCCAACTAATCTGTAATCAGATAATTACCAATCAGTGTAATAGATCATTCGCAGTTTTATCTTTAAGCCATTTTGCATTGTGACCATTTCAGAGAGGAACTGTTAAAAATGTATTTATTGAGTTTGAAACAGTTACAAGTATCAGGTCAGACATTTAGCCAAAGCACAGTTATAGATCAAACCCTATTACAGAGACACGTAATATCCCACCACATAGGCAAGTTGAAACTTTGTTCACTGTTGTCCTTTACAGATAATAGGGGAAGAAATAACGACATCCCAGCTCCAGGTCAAACATCAGCCACATGAGACTTCAAATGTTCTCCGATGGCTGAGGTCATAAGTCACACACAGGTACCTATTCAAAACAAGTTATACAGGAATCTAAAAATGCTAATCCATGTATATTACTGTCTGAGTTACTATCTAAGATGACAGAAAAAAATTAGAGATAAAAAAAAACCAACCGTTATTGCAAAGAGAAAACCCCAGTATCCAAAGCTGGTGAAAATTTTGCGGGTGTTCGATCTAAGGTTTAAAATTTTCTTGTGTAACAATAACCATACCCCAACATAATCAATCAAATGGGACCACTACTAGAATTTGCCACCAAATGACAAGAAATAAAAGTATCTAACTATAGCCAGATGAGCACTTTTGTATAGGTACACATTTTTTTGCAGATTTGTAAAATGCATATTTTATCTCATTCCTTCACCTCCAAAGCCACAGGCACTTTTATCTTTCCCAAGGAATCTCTCTTGTATGTTGTCTCAGCACACACAAGTTTCACCCATCAACTCTTTGTTCAGATTTACCTGAGTCATGGCCACTCCCATGTTTTCATATCGCCTCTATTAACTTACTTGAAATCAGTAGTTTTGACCAGGTTAAGGACTGCAGTCCAGGAGCAAAAGACTAGCAGAATCCCTGCATGTTAAGTTTGTTCTGGAGGATGACTGATGATGATGAAGCAAAAGGCAGGAGAGATCAAAAAGGAAACCGAGCAAGAGAACGCGTGTGATCTGTTCCTCTTCCAAGTCAGGGAGCCCACTGCTGCTTTTTATTTGGCCCCTTTCCAATTCCTGGACCTGCCCTGTGGATCCAGTCTCTACCCTCAAGCACCAAGAGTGAGTTCAGGGGAAGGCAGCAGAGATGAAGACATCTGGTTCTCCAACCCTGCCCTATCCTGAATGCATTCTTCAAACATCTCTGCCCCCTACTCCTGTTATGTCAGCAGAACTTGTATTAAATTTTCAAAATGGCTCTTGGGAAGGGAAATGTTCCCCACCCCTGACCAAAGTGGTGCAAAAACTTGCCTGCACGTTTGTAGGACTGATCACATCTTGGCCATGGTTTCCAGTGCATGTGAGATGAGCCTTGCCTCATGCAAAAATGCAGGATGGTTTTAAAGATTGCTTGAGTTAGGCAACATGTTCTGAATTCTAGGTGTTTGCTTAGATTTGAGGGCTGAGAGAAAATCTGGACACTTGGAGGATCGGATGATCTGGTGCCAAAGGAAAGTAAAACAAAGGCAAAGTACTTATGCTTGCCATTTTTCTAGAAATGTAAAGCATAACCATATAACTAACTTGTGCTGCCCTGTGTTTTTCCATCATTTGCATGTATTTAGAGACTTGAATATTTTATTTTTTTATTTATTTAAAATTTATATCCCGCCTCTCCTGCCCCATATGAGGCAACTAATTTTTTTTTAAACCAATCACACATGAATGCTGTCTAAAATAAGGAACAATGTAGACTCTAAATTAACCTAATTTTAATAATGGGATTCAGTTGACTTTGTGAACTACTCTAGCTTGCTGTACAACACCTCCTCCCCGGGGCTCTAAAATGACATCTGCCCCCCTACTGAAAAAGCTGGATTCACCCTTTTACCACACACTTTTACCAGAGGCTTTGGCACATTCCCACTGGAAGCAGATACCCTCTTTGCCTCCATGTCCCAGTAGCAGGCACAGATCTGTGCAAAGCAGACTCTGCAACCCACATGTGCCCCTATGTGTTGGGACCCCACAGGGGGCATGAATAACTTGAAATTACAATATGGGTGTAAGAACACAGGGAACCCCTGTGGGAAGGCCTCTGGTGATGCAGGAGACCCACCCCCTTGGCATGTTCTGACATGCCCAGGTATGTCCAGTCTACAGCTCCATATATGGATAAATCAGCAAAGGCCTTGTAAGGTTATGCAAGGTGTCTTGCATGAGCCTGTAAGGGTGGCTCCCTAATCATATCTAGTGGCTTTCACATCTCACCCAAGAAGCTAAGATTTATTCAGCATTCTTGACTTGCCCTCCCCTCTGTTCACCCTTCTAGAGTCATATGCGTAATGTACAGGCCCAAAGAGCCTTCAGTGCAAGGCGTGCCTGTTAAAGTTTAATTGAGGAAAATTTAATCACAGTAAGTTTTCTTTTTCTTATGGTGGAGTTAGTGTGCATTCGGTGGGGTCAGGAAGGCAGGATCATCTACCTGGAGGGCTGAGCTAGTGCATGTCGGGGTGAGAGGTGTCACTGTGTGCACTGGAGAAAACAGCTGGAAGAACAACAGCCAGCTCATTTGGCCTTTCCACAAAAAGAAAGCAGCTTTACATTAGCAATGATGACCAAACATTCTTAATTGACCAGCAGCAAGACACTCCTCATTCACCAGTCTTTTAGAGCAGGGAGTGGCACAAACCCATATTCCTAGTGTTGTATGAAAACATTACCACTCCCTATGAACCTTGATGATAATCCCTTGTTTTCTGTCATCTAATGCAAATGAAAAGCCATTGAAATGGAGAAGTCAGCAGTATTGCTCAAGGAAAAGGCAAAAATATTAAGGAGAGAGTGGCACATTTTCCAAGGGACAGGGTGTTGAGCTTTTAGGTTTCTTATGCAAAGTGGGAATACCCTTCCCTAGAGCAGTGGTTCTCAAACTGGGGGCGGGAGGAGGAAGGGCGTACAGAAGGTATTCTATGCAGGAGGCGGTTGTTTCCCTAATAGCTCAGTAAGAGTATGGAGCTGGGAAACTCCAAAACAACACAGTGACAGGGGGAAGAGTCAAAAAAACAAGGAGGAGGGAAAGTGGTTGGAAGAGGGAGAGGAAGCAAGGTGTGTGTACGTAGGCGGGTGGAGAGGCCTCAACTACAGAGAAGCAGAAGGGGGAGGCATGGTTCAAAAAGGTTTAGAACGCCAGTGCCCTAGTTTTTCATCTTTGGACAATCAGCACCTTCCATTGCTACTGTACCATTCTCAGGTAACAGGACTTCAAGAGATTTTTTAGAAATGTCAATGTTTACTATAGCCCCATTCCACTTCCACTCTAATAAAAACAGAAGCCTGGAAGTAAGCTCACCTGCCTCTCCTCCATATACCGGGATCGGGTGGGGGCTCTAAAATGATGCTCTCCAATTTTTTCTGTAGTAATGGAATTTAGATTCTTGCTCAGGAAGGCTGTGCTTGGGAATCAAAGCAAACTGGTGCGGTTTTTTTTGTTTTTTTTAAAAAAAGTTTGGAATAGTTAATGGAGCAGAGACCTAAAAAGATCAGAAGGAAAAATAAAGATTCCTTATTAAATACTGAATTTGTTTTATTCTAGTTGAATATTTGTGTATAGAACTCAGATTACAATCATGAGTATTAGTCACCTCATTGATCTACCTCACTGAAGTAGCTTTTGTGCTGCAAAGTAAAGTCTGCAGATTTGACAAAAGGTCAACTTATCTGAGGAGAAAGTCACAAAGAGTGCATGAGTCTTCAGTGTAACTCGCAGATGACAGCCCTGAAATTGGACCCTTGTTCTCCCCTCCTCTTCCCAAGCACTGGGACATCCACTACACTTTATTGATTTCAATATACAAGATATGTAGGGGTGAATGCCAGAATTAACCTCCGAACAAGTACTGCACAATTAACATATTGTGCCTGGCTTGGCACTTCAGGACACTGAAGTCAACAGTTGATGTGATTTTTCTCTTTTTGAGGGGAGATGGTGTTATCTAAATTCCTCCCTGCCTCCACCTGTGTAAGCCCATAATGTCCTAAATTATGGATTTCTAACACACTCCCACTGGGCATCACAAGCACAGACACCTTAAGTGTGCTGTGATGAAAAGGATTGCCCAGGAATGAACACACCACTGATGAGATATTTGCAGCCCCCCTCTGAACACTGTGCTGGCAGGTCACTTTCTTGTACTTGTCTGAGGGACCATCTCCTTACCTAGCTGTGTTCTGCTCCACCCCACCCCCTTCCCAGTTTATGCGTGATGGGCAAGGGAACAAGACTCATCCACCCCCTTCCCCCAATTTGGGATGGTTATTCCACTGTAACCAAAAGACTTTTTTCCTTTGACAAGAACCCTAATGGAGCTTTTCTGCCGAATGGCTGCTAGCAGGCATGCAATTCCTGCGTATTCTTCACTGTCTGGCTAGGAACAATGACGGAGTTATTACGAGACAAGAACCACTGCAAATCATTTCCTCACACAGCACCTTTACTCGGCACAAAACATCAGTTACATAACACTGGCAGTTTCAAGATATTGGACCACATTTTTAACACCCGTTGAAAGTTTAGGGCTCCAGCTGAAACCTAAAGCAGCCATTAGTTCAGTTAGTGCACTGGAAACAAACAGTCACAGATTCAGGTGCGGGGCTTTCTTTTTGCATTAATGCTGCAAAGCTCTGAACTTCTACACCCATGTTAACCATTTTAAAAAGCACAACTGTTACCAATTAAAACTAGGTCTAAGAGGATGGTGGGTAGCAATATGAACTCTCACAGCTACCTGAAAACACTACTGCAGATGGTATATCCCCCTAACCCCTCGGTTAACTAAATTAAAAAAAAATAAAAACCCTAAATGAATACAAAACTTCAAAGTCTAGTAATGTTCACGGAAATTCTAACACTATTAAACAAGTAGCCAAAATACAAATACCCTCCTTGAGTCAATGACATTTAATTTTTTTAAAAAGGACAACTGGGTCTAGCACTGCTTTGGCTTGTGAAGACTCAGACACTAAAAAATTAAGCCACAGAACCAGATCCCCATGTCTTGTGCCAGCCCAGAGAAGACTCAAGCAGAAAAACAAGGCTGATGTTTGTTGGATCGTGCTGCTTCTCACTTCTTTTCTAAATACATTAGGCAAGATGATATGCAGTTTAGTCAAGCCTGCATTAAATGTCTAATTTTATAAAGCAGTGAACTTTGTTCTCCGCAAGGCTCTCCCTGTAGAAGTAGTTCTAGAAAAGTTCTCTTTGGGTTTTAGTTTTTGCTTGTTTTATCAGCAGGCATCTTTCACCCCCATTTGCAAACACTTATTTATTTTGCAAAGCAAACGCAAGTGTAAACTGGTATTTCAATATTTAATTCAGTGGGTAAAAAGCAAAAAAATTAGTGTGCAATCCAACACCCTTTGGCTGTTCTGGCACAAGAAAAAATGTAGGACCCTCTCAGACTAAAAGTTTGTAAGGTTATATTTGGATAACAAAAACTGCAATTATATCTCCATGGTACATGCTATTTAAAAAACCTTACAATGGATTTTCAGCTTCCTTCTTTCTAAAGCCATTGCATTATAAGAAAATGATGTCTCTTATGCTTTTGAAAAAAATGCTAGTCTTCCTTGTTAAGCACTTGGAGCTATGCCACACAATCTTTGCAAATAACCACCGTCTTCCCATACAAAATAAGAATCCAAATGTAGGGGTGGGAATTTAGAAGAAGAAAGACTGGCATTTCTTTTTTCTGCCAGATGGACACCCACCCACTCACTGATGATTAAAAACAGTTCTGTATTGGAAGAACAGAGCCTACGTTTTAGAACAAAGTCTATATTTTCCCACATCACTTCAGCTGTCCGATGTCAATGTTGCACACGAAGATGGGACATGAGCACAACAAAATAAAATCTTTTTTCCACTGGTTTAAAATGGAAGAGCCTGAAACAGAAGTACTATACACCTTGGTTTCCACTTACACATATGCTCTTCTGACGTTTACCCACTAGTTTCAAGTCCTTGTAAGTTTCTCTTCTATTAAACCATATGCTACTGCCATTCCAGAATACTTCAGTCTACATTTCCCCCTCCTTTTCTAGCCTTGGAGCACTCAAGTTTTCATTTATAAAGAGACATCAATATTTTAGCCAGCAGAGGGCACTAACCTGCTTCATGAGGTTTTGTTTTGTTTTTTAGACCAAGCATGAGGGGCAGGTTTTTTTGAGGTTGATTCAGCTCACTCTTTGAGCTTCCCTTAGAAAATGGACATGGAGACTAAGCAGCAAATTGGAACGTGATGATTGGTTTTCACCCTAAGGTTATGCTTCTAGCAACATAAGAAAGTTCATAAAAGTGCAAAAAAAATATATTCTAAAAACCAAGGAACTGGACCTAAAACCCTTCTTGGATAAGAAATTAATATTGCATTGTTAATGATTTTAGTCAACTTGACTTTGTGCAAAATATCCTCAAGAAGGTCCTGGCTCATTTTCAGAATACAAAAACGTGAAATAAATAGCCCAACTAAGCTCACTTTAAAAAGAAGGATTTGGTATGTGGAAAAGTAGTTATGGGTTTAATGCAAGTCAAAATCACAAGAACAGTAGCGTGTGACGTTTTAACACGTGGTGTAGCACTGGTAATGCTTTCTGCTTGTTGAATAATGTTCCCAAAATCTAGATCAAAGCAATGTTGTTTTACACATGGCAACTGCAGTGAAAATGAGCCTGAGATATGTTGTTAAAAGGCAATCCCTTGTAAACATTTCCTCATAAGGAACAGTAGCAGTTGAGTATGCATCAGTTACTCATATCTGTCAATATAGCAATGCTTTATAAAACATACACAGCTTATTTCCAGGTTGTGAAATATTTCATACTATTTTGATTTTCTGAAACAAATGTCATCCAGTCCAAGGTTTAAACCATACTGCGCTTTAACAATCTACATTTACTAGGTCTTCTGTTCTGCTGCTGCTGCAATCTGCGAGGGAGCATCCGGCTTCATGATCTGGTATGTAATGAGATATTCTGGGTAAGCCTGAGAATAAGCAGAGAAAAAACCCCAATGCTTTATTGTAGGGATATCAATGGTGAGTTACAGTTTCAAGTTTATTTTCTAGTCTTTCCCCTTACTCTTACTGTCTGCTCTCCTCTGCTGACTGCTGCTACCAACCTCTCTGTAACCAAGCCAAGCACACGCATCTGAGACTTCGCATCCCCTTGAATGTTTGTTTGTCTTCTCCCCTGTCTCTCCCCTCTCCCTGTCTCCCCCTCCTTGTCTTTTAGATTGTAAGCCACAGGCAGGGACCGCGTCTAATTCTATGTTCTGTACAGCACCAGGTCACACGACTGGCGCTATATAAATGTCTAATAATAATAATAATAGGGCTAAAGCAATTAAAGCCAGGGACAATATTACTGTTGCTGTGACAACAAAACATCTTCTTTCACCCTCCAAACTACATTCTTGCCTCCTTGCTTTCCAAACTTCCCTTAACATGTAGGAAACCAGATTCTTTTAAATGGGAAGTACCATAATACTGCTCCCTATGCCCTTCCGTTCCCTATTCTGTATTGCATCAGTACTTTGAGTATGCCTATTAAATGGAAATAGCAGAGAAAATAATACAGATGACTAGGTATAAGGCAAAAAATAAAAATAAAAGAATTGGTTTGTAGGGACAAATTTAAATGTTCAACACTGAAAAAGGATCCACTGGGTGATGGGTACTTAGAAAACCTGTCCCCAAGTTTTCAAAATCCCTTACAGACAGGCTGAAGTGGGGCAGGCTGTCGGTGCGAACTGCATGCTGAGTGAGTGAGTGGTACCCAGCAACAAAGTTAGCTTCCAAAGCTAACCCTGCGGAAACACGCTTGCCTGTCTCGGTCATTCGGACAGAGAAGCAGTACAGATTTTATTAGTTTATTCTTTGGTGACTCAAATCAAAGCGGTGGTTGGTTCTTGGAGAGATCGCATGTAAAAGTATTTTATCACAACGACATGCTGCATGGACAACAGACAATGGAGGACTCTGAAACCACTATGTATACTTTCCATTGGCTGGCTGTATTCCAGGATGATGATTCTCAGTGCACCTAACATGGGTGTTCCCAGCAACCTTTTGGACTATGGAAGCAACTACTAGGGGGTCGGACTGAATGACCATCTACAGAGGAAGTTCTTTTCCATAATAGGCACTGGGTACTATTGTGCTACATACATTGACAAGTCATGTGGCATTCCCACAGCGGAGAAACACCTGGAGCACAGCTCATGCTGGTATCCCAGTGGAAAAGAGGTGGTGTGTTTTGCAAAGTAACTCTCCACCCTATCCAACAGAGGAGTACTGCATTTTACCCCTGCTGGAGGAATGTTGTGTAAATGAATCCCAAGTTCAAGTTTGCCAGTATAGGGCATTTGGGACAGGAATTTTACAGCACTATTTATTTATTTTCATTCATTTGTACCCCGCCCCTCTTGCCACTTGGGGTGGCTAACAGAATAAAACAACATAATAAACAGAAATACACATATTAAAACTACCACCAAGGTCTGCAGTAAAGCAATACCCACCCACCGAGTCTGCACAACAAAGCAGCACCTACCTACCACCAGAGCCCTTAAACATGTTGCTTTTTGGTCACAGTGGGGTCAGTCCCATGCACCACGGACTGCCACGCAGAGCACACATGCAAGCTGCGCACATCCCCGGGACGGGGCCTATGGCATGAGTGCAAACCGTGCAGTGGTGAGCGTGTGCGGCGCATGGGATTAGGCCCAGTATTTGTAGCATAGGGTGGATGCAATGGAGGTCCTCTCAGTTGGTGCAAACCGCAATTAACTACATGGGAGTATTGCCAATTTACAACCAATGACACGTGCAACTACGTGACTTCCAGGCTGAACCCACTGTGTGATATGGCCAAAACCAACTCAAAATTTCACATAACTTTATTCAGACACTTTATAATCCACTTACCTGCTCTCCTCTATAGATAACATATTCCGCGTACGCAAGTCCATTCACACTCGGTCTGCCAATTACAGAGTGATGCCCTGGAGGGGCATGAGCCATTTTCATCGTACTGAACTGCAGAAAGGATTTTCCAAGAGTCACTCTACAGAAAAGCATTTGTCTAGGAGGGAAAAACAGCGTACAGCGGAAGAAAATTATTAAAAACCTTCGGAATGTCTTAAACTTCTGAGTGTCTAAGATATCAACGTTCGGTTCCCAGAGCCTTCATGAGCGTGATAATGGGTGTTTGTAGATTGACAGGCTGCTCTGGTGCTGGCCACGGCAGCCCGCTTCACCCCCTGGTGGCCCGTCTGCCTAACGGCAGCCTGCCAGATATTGAATTGGAGCAGGCGGTGCCTGCTCTGGGGCAGCCCCACTGGCAGCGCTCTGGATCATCCTGGAACGCCACTGGTGGAATGGGCCGGCCAAACTTGGGGCACTGGCCCGAAGTGGAGTAGTTGTCTGTCTAATGCGCGAACCCATGCTGCTGTTCCACTTCCATTTGGCCACTGCCCTGGGTAATACCATAGCATTGCAGATGCTCTAGCCCACACCTCTATGGTGGTGGTAGGGGAGGCGCACTGGCAAACGGTGGGTCTGGGAACTTGCCGGGTCCATCTGATCCCGACCCAGGCGAAGCTGGGAGCTGGTGGACATGGGGCTGCCCACCCCTGGAGCTGCTCCAGGGGTGGGCAGCCCCATGTCGGTCTGAGAACACCTACTGGGATATTTGGAAATGTACCAGGTAAATGGTATTGCCCAGGGGAGTAAACCGCTATATGGCACAGAACAGCATGGATTGCAGTGAGGAAATCTCGGTGAGGGAGATTTGTGGAGAGCCTATTGGGGCTTGGAGTCTGTGGCGACACAGCAGCTGACTTTGTGAGCACAAGAGTTGGCTGTTGGAGTGCCTTGCTTTCCTGAGTTATAAGCCTGGGTATATTCACTGATCTGTTACCACCCCCGAGGGGGAAACCATGAAAGACTTAAACCTGCATTTAAACCTGTATAAATAGTTCAACAACCTTTCACAGTAAAGTAGTTTGACTGAAACATCAGTATTATTTAGCCTTCTTTGTGAAGGGCCCCCTGGGTCAGCCACAAGGCCATCCCATCACAATGAGAAAAATCAGAAGAATATGAAAGCTAAAAGCCATATGTCTTGTTAAACACGTGTGGATTGTTTGAAGCCTCATGGAGGGTCTGGTTAACAATTTTAATCCTCCTAGGGATTTGGGGGTGTTTCCAACTCCAAACGGCACAAAT
Organism: Sphenodon punctatus; assembly: GCA_003113815.1. Classification (NCBI taxonomy): domain Eukaryota; kingdom Metazoa; phylum Chordata; class Lepidosauria; order Sphenodontia; family Sphenodontidae; genus Sphenodon; species Sphenodon punctatus. The sequence continues at coordinate 234,490 of QEPC01014178.1, forward strand.
GTAAATGAGAAAACCTGTGTCATTCCACTCTGTTGGTATTCTCAAACTAAAATAGGGTAAATTGTTCTGCATTGGTTTAATCACCCTACCTGTTTTTTCCCCAGCACGAACCTCGCTAGAAGGTTACGGAGGTTAGCTAGACTCCAATGATAGATCCCAATTCTTTGGACATACAATACTTTCATTCTCCCCTTGACTAAGTGACCCCAAACACACACAATTTCTTTAGAAAAACAACAAAACCCATGAGGCTCCAACAAAAACCTATTCATTCTTTACACATTCTCAAACTAGGATGAGCACAACCTATTCGCATGCGTTTTATTTCCCATACAGGTTATGTTTTTTGTATAGAGGATAATTTTATTTCAAGGGCATTGGGGTCACATACAACCCAAGAAATAACTTGCACTTTCCAACATAAATGTTGTTTTATGTTGATGCAACAGCTATGCTTTGGTGTTATGATGAAAAAGTCAGTACTGAAAGATTCACATTTCTAGTGGGTTTTGTGTTCTCAAAAAGTGTGCCAGTATGACACTTGGAGACCTCTGAGACCCCATGTAGTAATTATACCATGTATGCTCACAATATTTCAGTAAAATTAATTACATGAAAAACCTGTGAAACGAATTGGCTGGGAAGCCTGCATTTGCTGTGAAGCGATTCTGTGAAATGGCACAGATATCACATACATTAACCATCTTGCTAGTACTGTTTGTTCATTCACACTTGAGTGAAGAATTAACAGTTTTCTTTTCTCTAGATCCCAGTCAAGTTAACATTAACAAAACTGCTAACATTTGAGTGAAGAAAAAAATAATAATTTCGATGATTTCTGAAACAGATAAGAAGCAGGCAAAGGGTTAATGTGCAATGTTTTCTTTTGCATTAGGGGTCTGCTAGACCCCAAATACCTCCCCTGCATCCTGGCATCGCTGTATTGTAATTTATAATATTTAATAGCATTTCATGTTTTGAATATTAGAAAAGGAATACTTTCAAATTTACCCATGTGTTTTCCCACCAACTGTGACAAACTTGGCATCTCTCAGATCCCTAACAACAAATTATTGCCATGATTTTTTTCAATCATGGGAGCCTGTTGTATCATAGGAAGCTCAATTTCTGGTTGACTGTTGGACTGCAAAGCTAACTGATGTACTTTCCTGAATAGCAAAGTCTAAATAAGTCTTGCAATCCATTAATGTTTGCCTTCTGCAAAAACAATGCATTTTGGTCAAGCGCAATAAATCCAAAGCTTGGCACAGATGTTTCTGTTACAATGCAATTTTCAAGCATTCATTTTTCTGCAAATACACAGTACAGATCTGGCATGGGCTTAAATGAAGGGTAACAAAGCTGCATGTGGGGGGAATTCCACTGAAAACTTACCTATGACAGATATAGCAGGATCTGTCTTTGTGTGTTGGGCAGCCTGTCCCGCCTCCAATCCCATACACGTATTGGTTACTTTTAGAGGAATTCTCTGCAAAGTAAATTCCAGCTCCAAACATTCCTCCAATGTATTCATGTCTTTCGTCAAATCCTTTGTGAATAATAGCGTTAATAAAAGGGGATCCTAGAACAGAAAGTCAAAGGGGTTACTTCTGCAGGCTGTTTAAATTCCAAAGTTACAGCATAATTCTTCTGACAAAAAGCACTTGCTTGTGTGTAAAATGCAAATGCAGTCTCTAATCACAAATTCAGTCAGTTGAAAGACAACTATATCTGATGAGATGCTATAGTATGTGCAATTTATCATGTACTAGACTGCATGACTCATAGCATTTGCTATACTCATTTTGTATATCTCCTGAAATGTCTTCTTTCCCCGCTTCAAACACAAACGCAATCCATCTTGTCAAATTTATTCTTAACAGCCAATTTTGTTTTAGATGGGCATGTGCTACCAGGCAATCAGACAAAAGTGAATTTTCCTTCACTGGCTTCCTACTGCAGCTTGTGTGCAATTGCTCAAGCCACTCAGGAAGTTATTTGCAGACATTTTCTAGACAGTTCTCTGGAGTGTCCCAACACACTTCTCAGTCTGTGGCTTTGATTTCTTTCTCCTGTGGCTCTGGCCCAGCTTGGCAGGGTGCCTCTTCCATCTGCATTCTCGACATCCTGCCTCAGTTTCACTGCAATGCAATATCCTCTCCCCAAGGGTTGTAATAAGCTGATTTAACAGTCCTGCAATAAATATGGCTTAACAAAACACATCTAGAATAGGGAAGTTAAACTTTGCTAATCCAAACAATTCTAAGAAAAAAACCCCATACGCATCCTGGTGCCGGAGAGACAGAAATACAAATCACCATGTTTAGACAGAGACTACTTCCTCACCATGAAACAACATGCGCTCATTGTGATGGTTATGATTTTCTTCTGCAACTTCTTTCTGTCTGTGGCAGAATCTCTCCCTCAGCTTCTTGTTCACAACCTTTTGAATCTGCAGTGAAGAAAAACCCCAAACTCACTTGCATTCAAGTAGCTCAAGCCTGTAGCCCAAGCCCGTAGCTTAGGCTTCATCTTTGACTCATCGCTTTCTTTTAAACCCTACATCGACTCTGTTGCCAAATCCTGTCGCTTCTCCCTCCATAACATTGCTAAGATTCACTCTATTCTCTCTGTCTCCTCTGCCGAAACCCTTGTTCATACCCTGGCCATATCTCGCCTCGATTACTGTAACCTCCTTCTCACTGTCCTCCTCGCTCTCACTTTCTCCCCTTATCTCCGTCCAAAACTCTGCTGCCAAGGTCATCCACCTCACCCGTCGCTTCAACCACGTGAAGCCGCTCCTCTCTTCTCTTCACTGCCTCCCACTTCCTGAATGAATCCTGCACAAGCTCCTAGTCTTCACCTACAAAGCTTTTCACAACCTTGCTCCCCCCTACCTCTCTGTGCTAATTTCCCTCTGTACTCCAGTCTATGAACTCCGCTCCTCCACTGTCTCCTCTCACCCTCCCACGCCTCCCCATACCACCTTTGTCCCTTCTCCCTAGCTGTCCCCCACGCCTGGAACTCCCTCCCTGCTCACATCCACCTCGCCCCCTCCCTTCGTACCTTCAACCCCCTCCTCAAGACCCACCTCTTCCGCTCTGCCCTCCTCGACTCCTTGCTCCCCTCATTTAACTCCTGCTGATACCCTCCATCCAGAACAATCTGACACCTGAGGTCTGTGTACTCATATCCTCACCACATGGACCAGCCAGCCATCATTCTCGATGTCACCAAACCAAGGACGTGCACCTGGAACCTCGCATCTTCATGAATGTTATACCCCTTGTCTCTCCCCGTTCCCCTTCCTTCATCTCCTGCCCCACCCGTCTCTCAGATTGTACGTTCTAGGGCAGGGACCGTGTCTATTCCATTACTTTGTAAAGCGCCCAGTACATTGCTGGCGCTATATAAATGCTTAATAATAACAAGAAGAACGGAGGAATTGTACTATTAATACCACAGGGGGTTCCATGTAAACTTTCTCTCACACGGTTTTAAACATAAGATATTACATAATTAAAGGGCAATATATCTAAATTAGGCTGCCTCTCAACATGATTAGTACTTATTATTCTTTTTTTTCCACAAAGTCCATGATACTTACCCTGATGACATTATATCGGTTGAAGATACCTCCAGCATTGCCAACATCTCTGTGCTCTCTGATTGTACTTTGCATCTACACAGATATATAGAACAGGAAACCATTTATAGGAGTCATAAAAGGAATTAACATTCCATAAGTTGTGCAATTATAAAGAAATCGAATTCTAACAGTTTTGCCTTTGTTAGGCATCAAAGTGCAACCTATCATTCATTCAGCCTATCAATAAGAATGCAGATTGAAAAAATAAATGTTGAAATTTACTAAGAAAAACAGTCATGCATTTTAAAAAAGCTTAAACTGCAAATATTTCAAATAGATTATAATGGTTTTGTTTGTTTGTTTATTTAGCCATAGCATTGACTTTCGCCCTAGCCATTTATGGAACGGCGTACAACAAAAACATAAAACTAAAACAAATACAAATAAAATAAAATATCATGAATAAACCTAAGTAATCACAAATTTAAAATAATGGTGGTAATTCGTACCAAGAAACACAAGTACTAAAATCAAGGATACACAAAGTAACCGTCTAATCTTAAATAAAACCAAAACCCGGGACCCAAGAATACTCCCTGAATATAGACTAAAAATCCTTTACTTCTCCAGCAAGAACATAGGATGCTGGCTCCTAATCATGGCAGGCTGAGTTGCAAAAGCTGCCAGTCACATAACAACATTAATATTTGTCTGTTGATGTAGTCAGATTAGCTGTGTTTAGTAAATTAAAAAAAAAATAGGGCCACCTGGGGAGTCAACAGGTGTTCTCTTAAAGAAGCAGCACTCTAGAACACAGTGAATCGAATCCTCTACCATATCAAGGCCACAGTGACACTTTCTTTTCTCACAGGAATAGTCTAACCTACAGCCTGTTGTCATAGCCAAGGCCATTTGCTCCAGACGGAGCCTAGCAAGATGCAGGTGATGTATAGGCCTTAAATCTAGCTGCAGATATCTTGCCAACAGGGCCGGCCTCACCATGGGGTGGCTCAGGGCGGCCGCCCCGGGCCCCGCTCCTGAGGGGCCCCCATGCTCAGGGCCCCCTAGCTCCCAGTCACTGTTAGTCTTGGAGACTGGCAGTGGCTGGGAGCTGGGCCCCCCGAGTGCAGGGCCCCCCTGAGTCTCGGCCAGGGAGTGAGGGAGAGGAAGAGGCCCCATCTCTCCCTCACTCCGGGGCCCCCCTCTGCTGCCTGTCAGTCTCAGCCAGGGGGAGTGTGAGAGAGACAGAGACCCCACCTCTCCCTCAATCCCCCTGGCCGAGACAGACAGGCAGTGGAGGGGGCCACGGAGCGAGGGAGAGGCAGAGGTCTCTGTCAACCTCCGGTGGCAGCTGGCGATGCGGCGGCAGATTTAATCTGCTGCTGCTGCGGTGCCCGCCTGAGCCCAACCCAGGAAACTGCCAAGCAGGCCCGGTGCGGGGCGCAGGTCAGCAGTGACAGATCGAGTAAGTGCCCCAAAATGGCTGGGCTTGGGGATGGGCGAAGGGGAGTGCCCCTCAGCCCGTCCCTGAGCCGAGGCCCAGGTAAGCTGCTGGCAATGAAGAAGGAAACCCCAAGAAGAACCTAATAAATTTGTTCTGCGGTACCTCAACTTTGTCATTAGCAGAAAATCCCCAAACTTCAGAGTCAGAGGCAACCTGAGATATAACTTTAGCTCTGAAAACCCTAATAGCCACAGGGACAGCCCGACCCACATAGGCATCAAAACATTTCTTAATGGCCAGTACAGATTGTGACACCTTCACTTTGCTGCGGGCAATATGCTTGTCCCAGGTGATGTTAGAGGAAAATGTCACCCCAAGATAAGCAAATGTTTTGACAACTTCAATTCTCTTGCCTTCAATATGTCAGGGATAATCCCTGGTATGCCTACCCCATTTAAGGATCTTAGTTTTTGAATAATTAATCTGTAATTTTCCTAAGGCTGCTAGATGAGCAGATTCAGTCATTGCTCTTTGCAATCCAATGGGCGTGCATGGAAAAAGAACGGCATCATCTGCATAAAATAATAGACCCACATGGAAAGATGGGAGTTTTGGCAGATGAAAATTAATGTTTTGCATATTTATTATTTATTTATTTCAAAGCATTTATATCCCGCCCCTCCTGCAAAGCAGCCCGGAGCGGCTCACAACATTATGACACCAATATATTAAATAAGGCATCAACATTGCAACCTATCATTCATTCAACCTATCAATAAGAATGCAGATTGAAAAAATAAACGTTGAAATTTACTAAGAAAAACAGTCATGCATTTTAAAAAAGCTTAACTGCAAATATTTCAAGTATGTTATAATGATTTTAGAGAGACTGTTAAAACAAAGCAGAATGTATTACCAATACAGAGTGTTTGCTTCTTCAGTTCCAGGAAGTTCAAAATAGTGACATTTTAATTTTATTGCCAGATTCCCAGAATTGAACACTGATCTATAGATACGTGACTGCCTATGGATGATGACAGTTAAAGTCAACCACTCGGAAGTACAGTGGGGCTGATCCTAACCCCTGTGCGCCCACAATGCGCGCAGGTCTTGCGCGCACCCCCATTATGGGAGCTATGGTGCACACATAAACCGCATGTGCAGGAGTACAGGATCAGTCCCTGTATCTTTTACTGGCTGGCAATTGGCAACGTATGATAACTAACTAAAATAAAACATTACAGGGCTTCTGGGTTTCCCCTCTTTTTATTAGTAAATTTGTAAGTAGATGCAAACAGTTGAACCATTTCAAACTTTTTGGGGGGAGGGAGGGGGTAACAGTACAGAAACAGCAGTTAAGATGAAAAATCTAGAGCACTCAAGCTTTAAAAAAGAATCAGCCTAAACTAGAAATGTCTCAATTCTTTAAACATACAAGCTGACTGGCAAAAACTTGTGTCATTTATCATTTACATTCTGATTCTTGCTAAGGCGGCTGTTTTGTTTGCTAAGTAACCTCCTGGCATTACTATTTTCAATTTCCTGAGTTCTGGCACCTGGTGACAAGGCAATAGGACATGACAAGGATGTTATACCATGGTTCACTGCTAAATTAAGCAAACAATTTACTGAAGTAACATCCTACAGCACTGATCTGACATATCCCTAGTGTCTTAAAGTGACTTCCTACCAGGGAAATAGATTTAATGCATACTAAGGCTCAAGGACAGACATTTTTAACAGTATAAAATATTAAACAGGACTCTGTTAAAAATATACCTGCTATGCAAATGCTTTAGTTACTCCTAACAAGAGCACATTTAAGGGAAGTTAATGATTCAGACTACGTAACACACACTGTGGGTTACAAAGCTTCTGAATGTGCCTGGAAGTGCTGCTTAAAGCGCCAGATACAATCTACAAGGCAGGTGAAGAGAAGTTACAATCCCTTTACGCATTTTGACTTATGTTCCTAGACACCCTGGCTGAAAAAGGGACAAAGACAACAGCTTTTATGAGACACTACAGGTATGACACACTACGAACGGGTAACAGTAAATAACGATATGTGTAAACAGCATCAGGAATCCGTGTTCACTGAATCCCCTCTCCTGCTGCCAATGGAGAAAACACGGTGGACACGGGAACTCACCATCTCAACACCCAAATATTCTTTTGGAGAAAGGGAGATTGAGGATAGAATGGGCAAATTTTTCATCCTCAAGACACTATAGGTAGCCTTCTGGCAGAAAAAGGGAGATGTACCGGGGGACCCCAGTCTGCGGAAGTGAGCTTGGACAACTACTTTCCAGTTGCAATGAAACCAGATCCAAACTCTAAGCACCGCCCCCCTCCCACCCTCCATCGAGAGAGAGAGTTTTTGACTAAATCAAAAACAAACATCTCAGTGAAATCCCGGTTTTCAGTTCATCACTAATGAATCAAGAGTCTTTTGATGTCTGACAACGGGTTTCAACGAATTCTCAGGCAAAAATATAAATACATTGTGCATGCGTAAAATGGCCACCACCATTAACCAAAATGGCGGTGATGCTTTTCTCTTTGCCCAAGAATTCATGCTGGAATCAGGAAATCAACAGAAGATCAATCCTACTTCCCAAAGTTACGAGATTTCTCACAAGCAGCAAAATGCTGTTCGCTTCAGCCCTAGTTTTGACTTCTTGATCTTAATGCACCACTTGCTGCCTATTTTACAGCAGGAGGAAACGCTACGTCTTGTGCTACCCTGGAAAGTATGGGATAATGCTATTACCCAATCTGCCTTACTCACAATATTAATCCAAGCTTCTACGGGAATGCTTGATTCAGCTTCTCCCCTATCTCTTAACAGTCTTCTCTGAGGTCTGCATAAATCAACGAGACTCACTTATAAATGGAGTTCAAGATGTACCCGTGTATTTACCCCATCATGAACAGGTCTTCTTGCTGTTGTCTACATAAGTAGTTACGAAAACATTTTTTTTTTTTTTGTGAGACTCCATTTTGAGACCTAAACTATAATCCTGTGACCCTAGACGAAGACATGCAACGTCTTTCAAATATAGGTCAGGATCATGACTCCACCAACATATTGTGTCATCCCATTTGGGGTCCTGACCCACAGCTTGGGAACTGTTGGGACTATGAGGGGCCCTTCACAGTCTGGGCCCGTCATACCTCAGGGACCGCCTCACCCTTTGCGCCCCAGAGCGGCTCCTTCAGTCCACCGGGGGTACCTTTCTGGAGGTCCCCCGCGTTAGGCGGGCGAGAGGGCATTCTTGGTGGCTGCGCCGCGCCTCTGGAATTCCCTCCCGAAGGAAGCTCGCCTGGCCCCAAGCCTTTTGACATTTTGGCGAATTTATAAGACTTGGCTGTTCACCCAGGCCTTTGGGGAGGGAGGTGGGGTGGGTTAGGGGGTGTTTTATCTCCCCCCACCCTAATTTATTTATTATCCCAGCCTGTTTTATTGTAGTGTTTTTATGCATTGGTTTTAAGATTGTTTTATGTTGAATTTGTTAGCCGCCCCGAGCTGTTCGCAGGAGGGGCAGGATATAAATTGAATAAAATAAATTAAAAAATATATAACATGGCCCTCTTCTCTCAGCAGCTCCACTTCTGGTGCTCTCTCTTCTCCTTGCTCCAAGTGGGCTTCAATGCCCTGCTTCTGCTCTGCTCTGCTCACTGATGAAAATTAAAGTTAAGAACTGTTTGAATTAAACCCATTCAAGACTTGAACAGAGGTTCCACTAGTGTAAGGATGCATAGAGGTAACTGAAAAAAATAATCCAAATACAGCAGCATAATTGGGCCTGGAGTGTAAGGATTTTCTACAGAACAAATCCAACACCCCTGCGCATCCTCATTTGGATTTTCAGCCCACAGGCTGATTTTGCAGATTTAACAGTTAATAAGACAGCACATTTGATCAGTACTCACTGAAAGGAAGCAACTGTTAAACTAAATTAACTTTTCAGACGAAAGATAAGCAGCCAACACTAAACAAGAATATTTGTGTGTATTACCTCCTCTTCCACGGATTGATACTCTTTGTCATCAGGAGCAAGATTGAGAAGAATTGTCCCCTGGCTAACACAGTGAAAAGTCAAATAGGGATTGGTGCCTGGAAAAGGGAAACATTCAAGAAATAAGGTGATCTGAAAAAAAGAAGTGCCACCATGGATTTGATCCAACTTTTCCATTATTTAGTGTTGGACAGCCCTCAAACCATGGATCAAATCCAGACCAGGGATGATTATTTGCCCCTTTCCGAATTCTTGGATCTGTCCCCCATGATCCAGCCTCTCACCTGGAGTGCTCAAGGAGAATATTGAGTGGGAAGGTAGCAGAGGTGAGTGTGCACACTAAAGGGTAGGGACTGGTTTCATAAACCAGACCTTTCCCTCCCTTGAGCATCCCCAGCCATGCCTTCCCTGCATCTCTTTCACAGTCCCTTTTATGCAGCCCGTCACCTATGTCCTGCAAGTTTCTGGACTCTGAATTAAGAATGAATATGAAATAAGAGTTTTGGGTCAACAAATGGAGAGGAAATCACCTCTCCATTATTGACTGTTTGACTGACTGAGTGAGTGCCCCACTGGCCATTTTTGAACTGCCACATAGTTCCCAAAAAGAAAAGTTTTTTCCACCCATCATCACTACTAGTGTAAAATACTACCCATGCAGGATGAATGTACCTGGGCCTAATATACCATTCTTGGAATAAAGGCAGCTGAAGATAATGTGGCAATGATAATATTCTGATAGCTTGTTACTGGAAGGCCAAGAACATAAAGGAGTTTTCCCTACTTAGTTTACCTTGCCCAAGGCCTGGCTCAAACGGAGCACAGAATGCTACTGAGGTCGTGCACACCAATAAAGGCTATGGTTTCACCCCCTTTCTGTATTTGATTGCTGAATGCTCTTCCTCTTCTCAGGATACTGTATAGCCAAATTCCAGCTAGACAGATGGCTTCACCTACAGTAAATGCTTTCAGAGCACTCAATTTTAGAGTTGAAATCCATGTTCAGTATTTCTTCTCATATGCAGTATTAGGTATTTGTCAAAGACTACATCAAAAATGAGACTGGTGTGTTGTGTTGTGCATAACCAAAAGCTCAACAGGTAAACGTATCACAGGCTACTTGGATATTTACCTTGCTGCCCCCCAAGAAGTCTCTCCACCCCTTTGATTAGTTTGTGACGATGTCCATATGCGTTAATCCCAATTTCTTTTAACTCTTCATGTCCCATGTCAGCCAACACATCTAGGGTAATCTGAAGAAACAACAAAAATAAGTAGCTATTGTGATACAGTTCCACTAATGGTAACTGCAGCTAGAATAGACAGGTGTCCAGCATTTTAAATCAGCATTATCTATAACAGGCACTCAAAACTACCATTTCCCACAATGAGGATATGTTTGGGATGGTCCCTGCTAGTCATAGGTCTCTCCCATGCAATATTTCTGCAACTGGCACACCTCTCCTGGAGGAGAGCTTGAAGTAGGATGAAACTTCCTCCTAGTCCTCTGGCCCGAGTTCTATGCTCAGGGTAAAAAAAAAAAAAAGCAAAGATAAGAGCATGCACCCAAGGACAGGGAACAGATCCATGATCCGGACCCTTCTCTTCCTGCGTACACCTCTTAAACACCTAGACCATCAACATCTATGGTCGTTTTTATACAGACTCCACCCCCCACCCCTGCTGGGAGTGCGCAGGCGGGTGTGCGACGCAAGGTGGGCGTCCGTGTACACGCTGGGGCGGTGGGTGGAGGTGTGCGTGCGCTCCCAACACACACACACACACCTCCACTCATCGAGCCATCCGGAATAATGGAGGAGCCTCCGTGGGTGGTGAAGGATGTGTGTCCATGGAAAAGGGCACCCACCCACCACGGCAGCACATCCATTCCCCCCCCCTTGTAAAAAGGGCCTATGAAGGCTTTGGTGCTTGCACTAATTTTTGAAGCTGCCCCTGGACGGAAAAAGGTTTCCCGCCACCAAGTACAGACAAACAGACAGGCATCTTCTGAAGCCACTTTTCAATTTGCTTGCATTGCCTACATAGACCTCTTCAGTTTAACCATGGCCCTTACAACCAGCTAGGTCGAGCTAAGAATGAGGACAACTTAAAACACCACACCAACTACAAAAAAATCATCCAAACAAGAACTTCTAAATAAATAAATACATTTATATATATATATATACATATATATATATACACACACACACACACACACACACACACACACACACACACTAAATCTATTGCAATCACAAAAGGAGACTGGAATTCCCCAGCCCGACAACATTGCTGGAAGAAACTGAGGCAGTTTGGCAGCCCACCCCTTTTAAAACCTTCCTTCACAGCTCAAAAACAAGGCATGTTCTAGAGAAGTGATACCCTTAGTGGTCACTGTTGAGAAGCATGATGCTTCTGATGGCCTGCTGACACATGCACGGAGCCCTTCTGTGAGAATCTATGGAGCCACTTGAACAAGAAACTTGTGTTAATGTTCAAAAAGGCAAATGGGAGGGAACCTTTGGGCCTGTTAGCCTGACATTGGTCTTAGGCAGAGCAATATTAGCATTATACAATGTTGATAAAAGGAAACTGGTTGCTCGACAGGCCTCAGAAAGTAATGATAAAAGGAGGACTTTCTAGTGGGGTTTCCTGGGATTGTTTGAGGCTGAACGCTCTTCAGTGTTATCAATGATCTGGGAAAGGCCTAAAATCATTGCTAACGGACAGATGGAAAGTAGCTCAATCTGTAGTTTATCAGAGAGAAGGTTAAGAGGTAATTTGCTTATGGTGTATTTTGTCTTCATGTGGAAAAGGTATTGGGTACTAGCGATGGGAATTTCGGTTTCGGATAAAACTGAAAGTACCCGAAAATGGCCATTTCAGATTAATCCGAAATGTTGGTTCTTTTTCGGTTTCGGTACTATCGGATCTTTTGCATTGATTTTTGTACCGGATTTAAATCCGGTATAAAAATAAATGCAAAAGATCTGATAGTACCGAAACCGAAAAAGAACTGAAATGAATGAGAACCAAAACCAAAATTTTGCCCAGACCCCCATCCCTATTGGGTACTAAAGAGCTCTAATTCAGCAGAGGAAGTAAGGCATAACAAAACTAATGACTGGAGATTAAAATTGGACAAATTTAAATTAGAAATCAGACGCTATTAAAAATGAGGGTAATCACTCATTGAAACACTTGCTTACAACCTTCAAATTAAACCTGGAAATTTTAATTTATTTATAAATTTGTATCCCGCCCCTCCTGCCTCAGGGAGCTTGGGGTGGCTCATCATCATCATCATCATCATCTTTAAAAAATACAACAACAATATGAAATAACAGCAATATAAAACATATAATCAATGTAAAACATTAAAAATACAAGTAGTGTGCAGCAAACCATACAACCCCCCCCCCCTCCACCAAAACACCTGGTGGAAGAGCCAGGTCTTACACTGACAGCGGAACGAGGCGGACCTTCTAATAAAGCCAAACACAAGTGGGCTTGATAGGACCAGAACATTCTACTGGCCTGTACTGTGTATGTAGGACATCAGGCAAAATGATCTCAATGTCCCCTTCTGACTAAGATTTACAAGTCTCTGGATCTATTAAGCCATTTCCTGCTCAACTGGAGGAGATATTTGTAGAAGGCAAACAAAGCTTGATCAGAAAATGTCACAAGCAGGCAACAAAAGAAAATAATTATTGTAAAAAAAAAAAAAAAGTCTGAAGGTTTTTTATAACCAACATTGAAAGCTTTTCCTGACTATTTTTTACTATTATTAGCCTGGAGTGGCCCACATTTCTAGAAGTGTAGGAATGTACAGATTAGGGAATTATTTTCTAAAATTTTCCAGTCAGCTAGGATTCTTGCACATCAGCATGCTTGTTTACTGAATTCTAATCGCTTGTGCAACTATAGGTGAAAACAGACATGCTCCTTAACTCTGCTTTAACATTGCTTATGCATGATACAGGGCTGCATAGGATGCCAATACAGTCCTGCAACATGCATAAGAACTGTTGAAGCAAGGTGCATGTCTGTTTTCAACCTATGTAGAAGACAACAAGTCTGAACAAATATTACTAACTGGACAGGATAGCTGTAGCTCAGGATTTGCTAAGGGCCACTGAATCAGTGTTGCTAAAGATGATGTACGAAATCTAAGAGATCCAAATTGACTCTTGGATCCTGGAATGAACTTGCAGAAGTGGGAACTGAGAAAAGATATGGTTTTGTTATTTTATTTGTAAAGTGATCAAGTGATAACAAGAAGGAAAAAAAATCTGAGGCCATTTATATACAGAGCTCCTTTCAGAGTACAACTGCACTTTAAAAAATGACCCATTAGAGTAGTTATCCTTTTTCACACTAGTGGGAAAAACAACATTTAAATAAAGGAAAAGCCACAAAGCTGCAGTCCAAATGTTTGAATATTGCACAAAGAGAGATGTACACGTATAGAAAAGCTAGGAGTATGCATCCTACCTGTTCTGTTTCAAAGATATCCCGAAGGTTTTCGAGGCCAAGGCTTTTCAAGAACTGACTGATGTTCATGTCAAGAACAGTGACTGTAATAAAAGAAATATGTCAGCATGTTATACTGGATGTTAAGCCTTCCTTGGAGAATAACAATTGCCCTCAATTTCAAACCACCACTAAATGGGTGGGGAACCCTTTCCCTCCCAGGGGCCACTTTAAAATAAATACAAGTGTGAGGGCTGCATAGAAGTTGGGGTGCTTAAGAAGTTTGCTCAGGAAAAGAAGGGTCCAGATCCTGGATCTGTGCTGTGGCTCTGTCCCTTATCCCTGTGTGCATGTCCTCATCTTTGCTCCCTTACGTTGAGCTCAGTCTTTCAGTCCTCAGTGGTAAAACTGGATCCAGGGTACTGGACAGAGGGCCAAATAAAAATTAGCTGTGAGCTACATTTGACCCCTGAGGCTCCCCATTCCTGTGCTATACTGTTTGCAGCCCTCAGCAAAGTAATCTACCTCATGGAATAACAAAAGCTTTGCTAAAAATGAACATTAAATAGCTGATTTTACAAGTTAACAGAACAAAGCTTCTTCTGAAAGACAAGCTATGGGAAGGCAAGCTATGAAGAATATAGATGCAAGCAGGATGCATATTTTCTAAAAATATATTTAGGTTAGAGCTTTTATTTCAAATGCTAATAACCTGCCATAGTTTTGCCACAATGCTTCCTCACATCAATTTTTCTGTATGCTAGCAAGGCGAGCGCTCAGGAACTATACAAGGTCGTACTTCCCTTAAGATGCAGGCATATATACTTTCACAACATAGGGTAAAAACAGATGCAATTTTGGCCAGCTGTGGCCTGCTTTAGCCCCTGACCTGTCGACACGTGTAAACACACTGCCAGATGTTGGCCCGGGATTGCCCCAGGGAGTGTTGGTGGCTAGCCAGGGTTGTGACCTTGGCAAATCTCTGAGACCACAGCCCAGGCTAAGGGCTGCCCACGCGGGCCAAAGCAGGCTAGCACGTCTGTTGTGGCACGCCATATCCGCCCTGGGCCAGGTGCCGCCATAGCTGTCTGTCACGGCAGGGTTGGCCACCCGCACATTTGCCGTGCTCCCGACCGTACCCAGGCAGCACGGGTGGTGGGACAGCTCCCCGGCTGCGGGCATGTCAATTTAGTGCCTCAACCTGACCCAAGCTGTGTCACCTGCAATTTTTTGCCATGCGACAGCCTGGAGAGCGGTCTCGCTGGGTGTATGTCTGTTTTTACCCATACCGAATAGGCTAACCAAGAATGCTTCTCAGGGTAACACTAGGCAGACTGCAGTACCAAGCACTTTTCAATTGTATTCCAACATAACCATCATGTTGAATTACCTTCTCCTTCTTTCCTCTCTGTTCCTGCTGCTCCATCTCCAGCATTTGATGCTCCTCCTGCTGCTAGTTCTGCCAGAGGCCCTGTCAGATTGTCTATGCTGCTGGCAGCAGAGAGACAAGAGGGAGTTGATGCTGGTGAAATTATAGAGGCACTAACTACGGTAGCTTGAGGTTTAAAACAGGTAGGCAAGGCCTCTGGAGGCATTGCATCTATCAGCAAAGCTCTGATATCATCAGCCTGAAAAACAAAGAAGATATTCAAAAGATTTTATTTAAACTAACATCAGTAACCATTCATTTAGCTGAAAAAGAAATACGTTAAAACAGGAAACTCTTTTGGCTGCCCATACTGGGGGGGTGGGGGGTTAATTCTGTGTAAGAGGTACCCTATTTAGGAAGTCCACGTTTTAAATATTTTCATACAAATATTTCACCCAGTTTTTAAAGTTAAGGTCTATTTTCTATTTTGGGGATTTTAATCTCAGTTCCCTCATGACAGGTCATTTCCCCAGTGTTTCAAATATCAAGGACGACATCAAAGGGAGCAAGTTTTGACGTTTTTTCAGGTTACCCCAATTGCTACAAGCAATGTGTTTTTTTCCCCATCCATTTTCTTCTACGATTTATCTCATGTTTTTCTATAAATCCTTAAGCCTTTCCTACATACAAACTCCACAACCCACAAATATATTTCAAATAACCCTGAGAACTGAATAAATCTACAAGCACATCTGTGTTCTTATGTATGAACTTTTCCAGAAAAACAGTAATCTGAAACGGACTGTTGCTGTCAATACTGCTATTCTTGCTATTGCAAAAAAGGCACACAGGCAAAATTACATGGACTATCAATTATGTCAATCTCATGTAGGTGAAGAGAAGACTGACAAAGCAGGATAACCATCATTCCACATACAATTTGAAGCCCTGGATTTTAAAAAAAATGTATTCTTTGAATACATAAAGCCATTTACAGTTGGTAGCATCCCTGTTCAATCCTCCACTGTTCAAGATATTCTATTATAAAACCCCATTTTCAGTTGCTAGGATTTTGCCATGTAAACACCTTTTGTCAAATAAGCTGACCTGAACAGGTTTCTTCAGCACTCCCCACAGAGGCTGCCATCCCATAATAGGGTAAGCAAGAGAGACAAAGCCAGGACAGGCAGAAGAATAGTTTGGTAAAAGATGGTATTACTACTGAGATACTACAACCTCTAAAAAGTTGTCTGCAACAGGACACTTGTGCAAAAGGATAGTTGGTCTAGATGGGGCTATTATCCTCGCCAGAACAGTTCCCTTTTCCCCCATATGGTTTTTAACACCCCCACACCCACCCACCCTACCTGCTCTATGGTTCTCTGCCCAATGCTTCAGTAAGATCAATAGGAAGCTCGCACTTCTCAAATCCTCACGATCTTTCTCAAAAAACTGGGGAAAAGGAACTTCCAGGTTTATGCTCACACTAGTTCAGGTGACAGTTCAGGTGAACAGGCTCAGCTTTTGTAAAATTAGCATAGCAGGATCAAAGCCTGACAAAATGTGTAATGTTACCATTAAAACTACTTCAGACACAAACCTGTTAGGCATTTATGACCATCCTGCCTCTTCCATGTTGCCAAACAGAAGGGGAATCGTTGCACGGGAAAAATTTAATCAGGTGTAATCAGAAGCAAGCCATGAGGCACGGATCCTACATAACTAGTATGGTACTTTCCAATATATACTTACTGTTGCCAGATCTAAGGGTGTTTGACCCTCTTGGTTCTTCATAGTTGGATCTGCGCCATGAGCTAACAACAGAGCACATAGCTGAGTCCTTCCTTTTTGTGCTGCTTCATGCAACGGCGTGAATGCCCATTTATCTGTTGCATTTACACATGTGTTGTATTTAATCAACAATGCTGCTATATCCACGTGCTGAAAACAAACAGTATTTGTATCAAAACAGCAGATCTTAAACAGGAAGGTCAAATGCAAGACTCCTACCCTGCTAAAGCACATGTAATTTTAAAAATGTATATATTTATTTATTTTTAAAGTATATTCAGGAATCTTCATCTCCTCTCTCTTGCTTACTCATGCTCCTGCCTGTCTAGGTCAGTGATTTTCCATCTAATCGAGAATGGAATGCAGTTTGCAGTCAATGCTATTTTAAGTGTTTGTCTGTAGAGGGCATAAGTGCAGTGATGGGCACTTCTTCCTCTTGATTGCTGAGCCTTGCAATTTCAAACCTATAGGAGGCAGTGAAAGACTTCTCTGTCACATCCCATGAGCGACAAACAATGATTTTCTGAGTAAACTTCTCTTGGTGTAATCAAGTTATGCAGTTTTTTGAAATGGCATTTAACTGTTGTCTAGCTGTACTATATTTATGCAATTAAGATATTCAGATCTTGGGGGGGGGGGGGGTGGAAATCACACTGATGAATTTTTTTGGATCCCAGCCTGCAACTCTTACATGTATGTGCTTTATTTGGAGTATATTAGCAATCCTATTAACTTCTAAAGCATAAGTATTTTCAAAATCAGAGCAAAGGGGGCATATACAAATAGCTGAGCATTTTTAGATTTCCTATAGCAAATAAAGGGTGATTTCAGATGTTATGGGCCTACCTCTTACCACAGTCAATCCCCTGTGGTGGAGGAGAGGCCCATAATGTCTAATGGGGCTCCCACCAGAGGTGAACCTCCGGCGGGAATCAGATTAACCATGATTCCTCCCCTCCGGAATCGTGGTTAGTGCAACCTGGATCCAGGATCGGCAGAAGGTAACATCTGTTACCTCCGCCGGCCCAGATCGTGGCCCAGACCACGCTGCGGATCGGGCGCAGTGGCTGGACTGGCCGCTGCGCCTGCCCGTCTCCCGGAGGGTGGGCAGCTGGGAGCGGGGTTGTGCGGCCACACGTCACGCCGCGCGCTCCAGCCCCCGATCCTAAACGGATCCCAGACCATGATTAGAGGGAAGCCCGGCACGTCTAAAATCACCCCATGTTACACAAGGAGATTTTATATATGGCTATGGATACGGATAAACTATTTTCATAATTACTTTTTGTATCACTTTACAGTTAACTGATTCATAACGTGTAGATTCAAATCTGTGAAATCCCTACAAGACATTTGTTACAAATTAAGGATAAAAGGTAAGAAATTTTGGAAAGGAGAAATTTTCTATTATTTTCTCTGTACAAGCTATAGCTCTGTATACAGTAACTTATTGCACCACAGTGATTTCTGGTCAAATGCTCAAAAGGAGCTAGATTCAATGCGAGCAACTGAGCGTTACACAATTTTGAAGACAAATTTAGCATTTATCTTTGCTACCTGGAACCATAAATCATTAAACCCAAATTATTCTGGCATATATTCCTTCAACTAATGGACTCAATACCTTTTTCTTCCAGAGGCTATCTATGTAGCAGTTTTAAATGCCATATATGTTGTCTTTTTGCAACCCACCCCGATGTTTTAATCTCCCAATAAAAACAAAAATCAAAATGACTCCCTGCATCCACTTTCTTAAAAAAAACACCCCACAAAAACCCCAGTTTTGCTAACAACTGGCTTATTGGTTCGTAAAAAGGTAAAAGTATTATCAGCTATCAGCAGAGCCGATTATGAAACTTTCTTTAAATTGTGGACAGAAGACACAAATTCTGAAGCTACTACTTACAAATATGTATTCTTGGGACTGCAATCAGAAAATTTTAATAACTCAGCAATTTAAGTCATCAGTGGAATTCAGCTTTCCCCATCAATTTTTCTAAATAGTTACCAGCTTCTAGCAAAGGTTTGTGGTTTTTGCCATGGTTTAGAACTATATTTCTTTAGAGATATAGAAAGTGAGACCATCTCTCACTTTCTGACTTCTCAGAGTGATATGTTACACACTATTCTGACTCGTGGCATTAAACAAACCTCAACACAAAATAAATGAGAGGAGAGCAACATAAAACATCTGATGAGCAAACTAAAAGAAAACTGTATTTCTGTTTTGTTCGTATTGGACCTGTTCCACAAGCCATAATGCTACCTTCCTCCAAAAGCAAAACATTCATCACTTCAAGGGTAACTTGTTCCTTAAAATTAACAGGTGATGACAACTCCTAAACACCTCACAGAGAACCCCTTTGGGTGTTACAGACACAACAGACAATAATGCTTAAACAAACATGTCTTCTGAAAGACCATCAAACACAACCTCATTAACCTTTTGTAGAGAAGTGGGAATTATTGAATTGGATTAGAAGACTGGTAATTTAAGCATTTATTTATTGTCTTACAACAATTACTGGAAGTTCTATGTTCTAAATCTTCCCCAAGTTCCTCTTCATGGTGGTCAAGGTTAAAGCATTTGATGCTGAAATGAGTTACTTGGAGATAAATTTTAGTTAAGAATTTTCAACTACCATTTTGTGAGTTTGTTAAATAGATAAATATGGGAGCAAACCGGCCATCTATTGCTTTATTCTATTAATTAATATCATATTTATCATATTGAAGCCAGGCAAATATCCCATTAAAAACAGTGGTCCAGAGAAATATGCAAAACACCCAGAAGTCAGAAGACTATTTCATAATTGCCAACTCCTATAACTTAGGCTGCTTTCTGACGTTACATGGGAGAGGAGGGAACTTGTGCAATCGCTACAGTGGCTCTGTAATTGCAGGGATTCGTGCCTGTGAGAATATACAAATCACTTTTTATCACACGAGAACATGTGCAGATTACCGGGTCCCCAAATGTAGCCTTTACAAGGATGCGTGTTCTTGTGTGATAAAAGGGGCTTAATGCATTCTCACAGACACTAATCACTGCAATTAAAGAGCTGCAGTCCCAATTGCACAAGTCTCCACCCCACCCCCACATAATTTTGAAAAGAAGCCTTAGTGGCTTATTCAATGTCCTGAGTGCATAAAGGCTTATATTTTACCATATTAGAATTCCATTTAACTGTGCCTATTCTTATCAAAGTTTTATCCTTCTTTTTTAATCCTACTTTGGTTGGGGGTCAGATTACTTTTTTAAAATGTTGAACCATGAACCAGGGGTTGCGCTATTTTGAATTTCTTTCTGACCAAGAATACAACAAAGTTCACACAATGGATTTTTAACAGGCAGACTTCAACAATCTCATAGATAGTTGGCAAGGCCCAGTGGAGATTAAAAAAACAAAAATAAGGAGCACAGGAAGGTCTGGCAGTTTTCACAAATATAATGGAAGCAGAAGTGCATGCAAAGAAAAGAGTAAGGATCACAGAAGACAAATGTGGCTGCAAAAGGATCTTTTTAAGGACCTGAAATCCAAGAGGAAAACATACAGGAAGTGAAAAGAAGAGCAGGTTACTTAAGGATGAGTATACAGAAACAGCAGAAGTGCAAGGACAAAACCAGAAAGGCAAAGACACACAAGCTACAACTAGCACATTAGAAAACCACAACAAGGAGTTTATAAAGTTAAAAGGAAAAGGAAGACAAAGAAAATAGGGTTTGTTGTTTACGGAAGAGGAGATCATTTCAGGCTTTACAGATGAGGAGATCATTTCAGATGGTGCAAAGACTGAATTGCTCAATACTTACTTTGCCTTCAGTCTTTTCAAAAAAGGTAGGCTTTCACGAAATACCAATCAAAACTGATAAACAAGAAGGGGCAGGAGATGCATGTCAAGATAACCCAGGGGCACAAAGAATACTTGGGCAATTTGAATGAATCTAGGTCAACAGGACCTGATGATATGCATCCCAGAGTCCAGATCAAGCTAGTTGAAGAAATCTCAAAAGAGTCACTTGTTATTATATTTGATAACTCAAGGAAAATGAGTGAAGTTGCAGAGGACCAGAGAACAGCAAACAAGCTGTAGCCACACAATGCACTTACTGCACCGTGGGCAGGCTTAGCCCACTCTGGGCAGTCTTACCACGCGATGCAGTGCATTATTTACTGCCCCCCGGGTTCCCTCTCCTCTTTCCTCCCAGACGTTGAATCCTGGCTCACCTTCTTCCTCTCCGATGACATCCCCACTCTCATTCTTGGTGATTTCAACATTCACGTCAACACGCCTTCCACCCCCTCTATCTCCCACTTTCTCTCTCTGACCACCTCCTTTGATCTCCGACTCTGGACCGACTCTCCCACTCAAACTGACGGCCACTCCCTCGACCTCATCTTCTCACGAAACTGTTCTCTTGCTGCCCTCTCCTATGACCGCTGCCCTAAATCTGATCACTTCCTCGCCTCCTTCAGCCTCTCCCACCGACCCCCCTCCTCCTCCCCCTCTCTGCGCCCCTTCCGCAATATGCAGGCCTTTACCCCCTCGGAGTTTGCTACCTCTCTTTCCCCCCTCCTCCCCCGTTTTCGCCTCCTCCTCCCCTGACTCTGCCATCTCTGCTCTCAAC